>CAMPDV010005521.1:0-31920 GCA_946699065.1 Loxodes magnus
GTCATCTATAAATGGCGGTTCTTTCTAATAATTAGGAAATAATAGTTAAAATACTTTTGAAGGGCTTATTTTATAACCTCGATTTTATCTTTTTTAATCTTATCTAAGTAATTAGAATTTTATTTCTATCTCTTAATCCCAAACTCCTTGCTTGCTAGAAACTAATTGTACTAGTTGTAGTTCACCAGAAGTTTAAAACTGCTAAATCAACTTAAAGTTTATAGAATTATCTGATAAACCTCTTAAAGCTATAGTACCTACAGAAATATAAGATAAATCATTTGATAATTATGGATACAATCCTTAGCTATACTCCTCAAATTAATGAGCAATTAGTTTCTGACTTAAAAATTTATAATAAGGATATTAAGAATAAATCTTAGTTACAATAGCAAGTAGATATTAGATAAAAATAAAGTATGATTAAACTCAAAAAGCTCAAATAGTTATCTTATATGAAAATAGTTAGTAAGTTTTATAGCTTAATGTTTAAACTGATAGAAACTTTTGATATTTTCTAGCAATTACATTCTAAAAATCCAAAGGCAATGCTTAATTTTGTTTTACTAATTAAACAAAACCAGCAACTCTTTAATGTTAAAATTAAACTCTAACAATTTAACAAATTTATTACACATCCCTCATATAATGAAATTAAACTCCTCGATTTAATGGTTTAATACTATAGCCACGATTTTATACCTATGATTAATAAATAACCTAAACAAACTGAATATAAATGATTACTAGAAATAATCCATGTAATTTGTTTAGCTAATTCGACTGTGTTTCTCCTGATTTATAGGATGACTAGCACTTACATCTCTTTAGCATAACTAAAAATTAGACAGAAGTTAATGTTAGTAATTTATACAAGACTACTTAATTTACCTTTTAAGATTTTAATTATGACCCTTTGAAATATTCATCAACTAACTATAGTATTTCTTTATGATTCGTAAACCTTTAATAATAATAAGGGTAAAGAAGAATAAGTAGTTAATAATAGAAAACTTAAAGAATTATATGCTAAATAGTATAACTTTATTCAAAATCTATTACTATAGCAATAAACTAAGCAAATATCTCATATTCACAGGTTTAAGTACTCTTAACTCCTAAATTCTCATACACTAAGATAATAGAAAATTAGAAGTGATATTTAATTTCTATTAGCTTAAGACAGCCATAAGATATAACTATTTGCTTATAAAAGTATTAGTATAATGCTAAAGTAACTTGTGATTCTTTATAGTCTAATTTTATTTAATTTGATAAGTGAAGTAGAATAATTATAGGAGCTTATGATTAATAAGATAGCTTTAATGGATAAATTTAAGATTTTTAATTTTATATATTTGATACTTTTTTAACTTCCTAAGATTCTTAATCAATCTTTACTAATAATTAATGCTCTTAAAGTTGTAAGTGAAGTACATGCCAGAGTCCTAATATAAATAGTTGTACTCCATGTAACGAAACTTGTAAAGACTGCTTAGCTGATGATCTGAATAAATGCACTAGTTGCTTTGATGACTATTTATTTAAGAGTGATATCAATGCATGTAAACTTTGCTCAGACTAATTTAAAAACTGTTTAAATTGTAGTTAGTAAAATGATAAAACAATATGTAACGAATGCAGTGAAGGATTCATTTTAAATTAATAATAAAATATATGTTAA
Organism: Loxodes magnus; assembly: GCA_946699065.1. Lineage (NCBI taxonomy): Eukaryota > Ciliophora > Karyorelictea > Loxodida > Loxodidae > Loxodes > Loxodes magnus. The sequence continues at coordinate 1,685 of CAMPDV010005521.1, forward strand.
ACTTGCTAAGATCTAATATAGAACTGTAATAATTGCTCTTAAGTCAATAATATAGTAAATTGTAACTCCTGCGAATAAAATTATTTTCTATCTAATAACAAATGCATTAGTTGCAGTTTAACTAACTGTACATAATGCGATAATACTGGAACTTAATGTTTGTAATGCGAAAATGGATTCTTCATTAACTAAAACTAAAGTTGTGATTCTTGTTAATAAATAGATCAAAATTGCATTAAATGCTAAGATTAATTTAAATGCTAGAGTTGCATTTTTCCATATATGCTAACTGAAAATTAATGCTTACCAAATTGCTTAGATTATTAGTAAGATTCTAACTAAGATTTTATATGCGAAAATTGCACAAAAATAATTCCTTTTTGTGATGAATGCACTGAGAAAGGAGATTAATGCTACAAATGTTAAAATAATTATATAAATAAGATAAGTTAGTGTGCCAAATGTAGTGATGAAATTCAAAACTGCGCTACTTGTAATAGTAGTTAATGCATTTAGTGCAATCAAGACTTTCTATTATTTGAAGGAAAGTGTGTTGAAAGTTGTCCAGTTGATAGCTACATTCAATCAAATCAAGAATGTAAAAGATGCGATCAGATTTTTGATAATTGTGAGAAATGTGATATAGAAGAATGCTAATAATGTAAAGAAGAATTTTTCTTTATTGATAAATGTCCAAGTTGTATTTAATAAGAACATTGTAAGAAATGCAAATAAAGTCAGTTTTAAAACAAAACTTGTGTAAATTTATGTGGCTAAGATATTCAAGATTGTGAAGAATGTGAAGAAGAATATAAACTAGAAAATGGAAAATGCGTAGAAAAATAAATAGATGAAGAAGAAGAAATTTCTAAATATGATTAAATGCCTAAAAGCCTTGTTTAATTTTAACTTACTGAAACAGAACAAAAGCTGTACGAATCTACATCAACAGTTTAAGATACAGCTTTGGCAGTAGGAGTTGTATGTTCATCTGTTTTGACAGTTGCGTTAGGATCTTCTGGGGCATCTTTTGCAGGATGATTTACTCTCCTCTTAGCTTCATAACTCATTCTGATAAATGTTTTTGTAAATGTTCCTAAACCTTTAAACTTAGCAGCTTATTACTTCTAGCAAAGTGAAAGTTTAATTCCAGCTTCGGGAAACGATAATAAATTTCTGATGTTTGACTTAGATGCCGAAGAAATGCGTACTAAGGAATGAAACTTACTAATAATAGGGTATTATAGTTATACGTTTCTAGCAAATGGTTTATTCCATATCTTAGTAATAGTAATATACCTAGTAATAGATTGAATAGTAGGCAAAATAGGAAAGAAAATAGATAAAGTGTTGAAGTTAAGAAACGAATACCTGCATTATAGATTTTTGATATCTATCTATTTAGTTTTCTCTCTTTAAATAAATTACTCTATCATGCTTTAAGTTTTCAACTGCAGTTTTGATACATTCTATACTGGATTAAATTCCGTTTTATCATTAATAGGATTGGTAAGTTTTACTATTATAGATTTTGTAAGGTCTTATTGCATTTCATTTCTTTAAAGTGATGTAAAAATTGGTGAAGTTACGAAATAGTGTCGTAGATAAAAATTAAGAATCAGAAATTAATAAAGAAATAGAAAAGCTAAAATAATAATACTTTCCTCTATTTGACGAACTGAAGATAAATCAACTGAGTGCTTTAATGTTTTATCCTGCATTCTTATTAAGAAGATTTCTCCTAGCATTAGTGTTGATAGGTCTAATAAAACATCCTATAGTTTAGATAATTCTAATAGTTCTGATAAATCTAAAGTAAATAGTTTACCTAGTAAAGTGTAAACCTTTTACTAAGAGAGTAATAAACATAACGCATATCGTATTAGAAGTTTGGTTTATCACTCTAAATGCCTTTAATTTTTATTTCTATACTTTAGATGATTAAGACTAACTAAGAAGCTTGGAATCAATAGATTCAGACTAATCAAAACTATTAGGATTTATAGTCGTATCCATGTCTAATACTGTTACTTTCTTAGGCATATTAATCTGTCTTTATTGCTTAATTAAAGATATAATTTAACAAATAAAAGCCAAGAAAAAGGAGCAAAGCTAAATAAAAGTAGTACCTATAGAAAAGGTAAATAAAAGTTAAGCTTACACTATATAAGAAAGCTTTGCTAATTAGAATATGAAAGAAGAATCATCAACCTTTAGAGAATCTGTTCTATTAAATAACAGGAAGCAGCTATAAGATGAAGAATACATAGTTGTAAGTATTTTATATATTTAGTAAAATCAAAACTACATGGAGGAAAATGTAGTTACTCATATGAAATTTCAGGATTTCGTAAAATCTCAAATTAAAGTTGATTAAAAAACCAGAAAAAATAAAGCAGCTTAATCAAGAAAAAGGAGTTAGTCCTAGAAAAAAAATAAGGATAGGGAAATTCATCATTCTTGAAATGACTTTTGGCTAATTCTTTTAAGTTTAAGTATTCTACATTAATAGTTATAAAAACAAAGATAAATCTTAAGGTTAACAACCAAATAAAAACTATTCACAATAAATTTAAAATCTAATAGTAGTATTAAATGTGTTATAAGTACAAAGGTATAAATATAAAATAAAATAAGTCAGAAAAATTAAATATACTATACATAAACTAAGTAATTTAATATATATCGCTAGGAGTGTATAAAGCTTAAATCTAAATATATAATAAATCTACAATTAATTAACTATCATATAAGCTTATTATTATTTTAATTCTTAAAAGTATTTCATATCATAAAATAAGCAAGCGTTCAAAGGCTAATAATCGATAGAATAAGAATATTAGCAAAGCTAAGGTGATTATATTAGAGAATGAATATATCTAAAGCAATACAAACTTATGGCTAACTTATTATAACTTGCTTTTATCTTAAGGTATTTAAAAAATTAAATTGGACATTTGTCTAAGGAAAAACTTATCTAATTTAAATTGATGAGAAGTTGCTTAAACTAAAAAATGAACTTATATGTGTAAAGATAGACCACTAATAGTGCTAGAATGGATTTTAAAATTTAAAAGGATTTATCAAAATCTCAATATTAAATCATTAAGAAAGATGAGAAATAATAATTTACGCATATTTATAAAACCAAATTTCATAGCAATATATTTAAGACCGCAAGTTAATCTAAAATAATAGTAAATTTTAAGTTTAATATAATGAAAGTATATCTATCTATATAATATATATAACTAGCTATAGAAGCTTATATCTTGTAATTTATTTTACAAGTATTAATTTACAGGGAAGAATACTCTATTAGAGTCTTATAGCACTTAGTATAATTATATATAGACTAAACTCCTGTGACTATTTCTAATAATGTTATGTTATACTTAATGTTTATAGTTTAATTTGCTTTATTTTCATAAAAGTGAATCTATTTTATATCTATAACCCATTTTATACTTCTTAGATATATAAAAACCAGAAATTAATTTTTACAGTTATACTCTGATATAAGAAGTATGAGTACATAAAAATATAAATCCTTGCGTGATAAAATATGATATCAGCTATCTTTGCATATAAACATAATTGTGTATAGTAAGAAAAGATAAACAAATATAGGTAAATTACAATGGATATTAAGTATGATTATAGCTCTTTAACGGATTTTTCATTTTGATGCTTAATCTCTAAATATGAATATTAAAAATCAGCAATTGAAGCTTACTTTGTTTGCTTCTTAAGTAAAACTGCTTGATTAATATTTATCTTCATAGCTTTTTCCATATCTGATTATATTTATACATATTAGTATAATTAAATTCTTAATAATTGAAAGATAAACACTTGAATAATTTATTAAGATTGATGAATATGATATCTCTAACTTCTCTTTCTTTTTATGATATTCTTTATCATATCATAGTGTTTGAAATTTCTATTTAATACCTCCAAAATAATCTACCAAGAAATATAGTATTTTATATCTTGCCACTATAAAACTAACTTTAACAGTAATAGCGATTCTTTCTAAAGGTCTCTTAGCACCTTTTATCCCTTAAATCTCTTCTACTTTTATTTGTTCTTTAATAAGACTTAATTTGCTTTCTTTTTTGATAAACTGCAAAATTTGTAATTGAAGAAAGTATATAAATTTGCTCTGATGAATAAAGATATTCCTATCAATTTATATTTAATTATTATTTTATGAAATAAAAGATAATTAAAGAAGCAATCGAAGGAAATGTATATATACCATATAGAGAAGAGTTGACTTAGTATGTTACATTTTTAAAATAATTAATATGATAAAGTTAATAAAGGATAAACCATGGGAGATTAACAAATAACTATTATATGCAAATGCCATCTTAATTTAAATAATCCAAGTTATAAAATATTTATTGCTTTGAAATAAAGCCAACTAAATTATTAATGAGTGATTTATTATTCTAACTTTCAAATAATTTCAACTAATTCTAGATTACATTTTTTAGAGTGTTAGATTACTTAAGATGCTTATTACCAGTCACATTTCTTTACTTCAGTTTGAATTATCTGCCTATATGATTTATTTAAACTTTCCTAAGATATCTTTTTTAACTTTGCTCGCAAGAAGTTTTATATCCTTCTTTTTATTCTATTATTCTGTCTTTTATAGTTTTTTTTTATTTTTTAGGAATATATAATTTTAAATTAGGGTCTCTAAATTCTAAATAATTAGGAACTTAATTAAGTAGCTTAAAAATGTTTCTATTGCTAATGCTTGCATATGCTTATTTATTACAACTTATGCTTATTTTTCTAAAAGCATATTTACTTCAATTAATTTTTATTAAGTTTATCATGGTTACTCTAACGCTGTTTTATTATATACTTTTTTCAAATATACAAATAAACCTAAAGAAATTTAGATAAGCTAGTTATTCTAATTAATAGAAGCTCTCTTTTTTTTTGATTGCTATACATCTTTCAAGCCTCTTTTTATTTTAATAGCAATTTAATCTATATCTTGGCAATTAAATTTAATCAATTACTATACAACTTATTCATTAATATAGCCTTTAAATATATTTTTGACTATGATAACTCTTCAAAAAATGGTGAGTTCAATTTTTGAGATAGATCTAAGAACTTGTTAAATATCTGTGCTATTTAAATAGTTATCTCCTAGGTATAAGTTATTGATTTTTTGCTTATATCATAAACTTCTCTAATAATAAAATGAAGTTAAAGATACCCTTAAACCCTTATACTACTCTTAAAGATATATAAATTACTTATAATAATATTAAGATAGAATATTTCCTTTATAATCTAAGAATTTATAAGACTCTTCATTCCATTTAGTAATTAATTGATACATAGGGAGGATAAATTATTAATACCTTTATTATTTATTTTGTATAACTTTTGCCTTTAAGTTATAGCAGTATATGCTGTCATCTTTTTCGAGTAATTTTTATCTTTAGAATTCTAAACCCACAGATCTGCTTATATTTACCAAAATAAATTAGTTTACTTTACTAGAGCATTTACAATATTTATAGCTTCCATCAATTGTATTTGTTCTAAGTATATAAAAAGAAATTAAAGTATGAATTAGGTTTCTTAGAAGATCCTTTAAGCTCTTCTTTTATTAATTATTAGATTAAGAATAAAATGCAACATTTCTTGCAAAAAGTAGATTTTCAAAGGTATTCATATCAGCCAAATTTCCATTAGCAAACTATACTAAACTCAAAAATAAGGAAAGCTTTAAACCTTTTTTAGAAATGTACAAGAAACCGAAGGAAATATTAACTACCGGATTTCTTATACTTAAGAATTGAAAATGAATATTCAATAAATAAGAGAATAGAAAGCTAGAAACTAAATTTAATTAATTAGCAGAGTTGAAGAAAAGCATATTGCTTTCAAATATGACAATGAATGATCCTATCAATGTAGAATACAAAGATAAATCAGAAAACAATTATTTATATTAAAGAAAAAAGTATTGTTGATATTGCAAGAGATTTGGTCATATTATAAGATAATGCAGATATAAGCAAAAATAATAGAAAGAAAATATAAATTATGGCAATCGCTCAGTAATTTATATTGCACTCTAAATGGGATATTATAAAGAAAACATTTATAGAGAGAGTGAAATTCTGAGAGTTATAGCAATGGCACAATCAAGAAGGAATTAATAATTACTAGACAGTGAACTTGACTGAAGAAAATTTCCAATAATAAAAAAAGACTAAGTTAGTAATAGATATGTTTTTAAGGAAAAGATCAAGACAAAGACTGAAAATCTAAGATTTTAGGAAATAATTAAACTTCAATACAGTGATATACCTATTAAGGTAGAATAACTATAATAATTATTTTATTAATATATGCTTCTTTTTATTTTTACCAAGTTTGAATAAGTTACTAAGATACTTTATCTATTCTAAGTCTTTTATTATATTAATAAGAATTAAGATGCATTTCTTTAATAGTGTTCAAAATATAAAGATACATAGATTTATAAAAGCAATAATAAAGATACTAAATGTGCTTATCTAAATTAGAACATCAGAGGCTTGTTTTTAAAATAGTAAAGCATTAACCAAAGTTTATTATCTAAATAGTTTATAAATTTCTTATAACTAAATATTTATTTTATAGCATAAATTCAAAAGAAAGAAGGTAAACTTTACTTTTACTTATAACACTTTCATAATTGAATAATAAAAATCTGACTCTTTATACATTTATAGATCTAACTTTTAAGCAATATAATTTAGAGAAAGAATTAAATAAATATAAGCTTGATGTAACTATTTACACTATTATTAGCTTTTTATTCTAATTTGCTTTATTCTATTTATAGGCCATTATAAATTAATTTTTTGCTTTAAAGTAACAATCAACTATTTTTATAAAATGCAATGCTTTAGACTTTTTGGTGCTTTAAGTCCTCAATTCTTATTATTCTTTGAATAAGTAACCAAAAATTTAATATAAGAGAAAAAATAAAATGATGTCTATTATGAGAGGTAAAATATTAGTTATTTAATTTATTCATTAAAGAGATAATACTTGCTTGTAGAAACAATAAAGCTTATTAATTTCTATTTTGCTTTTATAGACACTAAATTAAATAAAACTATTACAATAATCTCAAGGCTTTATAACCAATATTAAGAAATTGTCTCTATTTTTTAATAAATTCTCCATTCTCTTGTTGAGAAATATAGTCTAATACTTAATTGAAACTTTATGCTCCAAGATATATTAATTGAAAGATTGCTAATTCAAAAAAGGAGATAATCTAATTTAGATTAATTCAAAATGTTTTAGCTTAGATTTATATCTTCATCAAATATATAAAGAAACTATATGAGTAACTTATTTAAATTTATTATTTAAATCAAATTATTTAAATTTAAAGGCTTTAATTTAAATTTTTACCTCATTATTTATAATACAACCAAAGATCTCCCTTTATTTTGAGGGTCGTTATCAGTATTTTGCTAGATTAGATTTAGTAATTTTTAGAAATGACTGACTTTTACTTGAACCAATAAATTTAGTTAGATAAAATGTTAATTATATTTAGTATTAAAACTCTAGTTAGTAATAATTATTTTCCTAAATTTTCTAAATTATAATTGTCTCTTAAAATAAACTAAATTATATAAGATATTAATAATTATCTAACCAAATGCTTACTAAATAGTTATAAGCATTACTTTAAATTAGAATAATTAATTATCTCTTAAATTAAATAATTCAACTCTAGTTATGAAGAATTTTAGCTTAGTTTTAGAAAATTTTAGTAATAATTTAATTTTTAGTGGATATAAAATATTAAGAAATATATTATAATAAGGCTAGCTAAAGAAATATAGTGTTAAGCTTAATATTAAGGATTTGGTTTAAGTTGTTTATTCCTTTACTTTTAAATTAATATTCCTTCAAATATTTTAAAACTATTCATTACTATTATATTAATCTTTGATGAACATTTTAATTTGGGAGTAAATCTCAAACTATTAAAGTTTTTATTCTTATAGCGGATAAAATTTCTATGATTAGTTGTTCACATTGAATTTTCAAAGGTTTTGCAAATTAAGGATAAAATGAGATATTCTGAAATTACAATAATTTATTCCTAAAATTATCTATTTATTAACCAACTGCTAGAAATAACTACTAAAATGGCATAAAACTCTTACTAAGTTTTGGATGGAAATAACTTTAACCAATTTAAAGATAAAATTTTATAGCCAAGATTCTATCTATTCAATTCTTTTCTATCATAAACTGCTTTTACTTAATAGCTAATTCATAAATTCCTTGTTTATTGGAAACTAAATATACTTCTTGCAATTAGCCTGAAGTATTAACTAGCAAAACTAATTTAAATTAGTTAGAATACAGATTTTCCTTTACTAGCTTATAAAACATCTTAATTACGATTGATTGATAATTTAATTATTATATATATTCTATAAGGTCTTTGTTTTTTAATTATTATCGTTCCCAAGCGGGGTTTTGAACTCAGTCTAAATTAAATTAAAGGCTAATAATCTGTAATTCAACCGCCGAAGCAAATGTTGGAAATTATGATTTTAGGCATCCTATACTATACAACCTAATTTAAATTAGAAGCTTACAAGAAATAAATTAAAGCTTTTGGATTTTTAAATAAAAGTATCCAAAAAAGTATTACTTTATAGAAGAAAATAATTATTTACTATGGAAAAGCTGAATTAGAAGAAACTAAAAAGAAGGGCGAGGAAGAGAGAGTATTGTGATGAATATTGCAAAATTAACTAATTTAGTTGTAAGAAATAATTAGCAATTAAAGATATCAATAAATCTATTTTAGTTTAAATTTATAATTTCAAATTTATGTTTCTAACTATTAAAATTAGTAGCCTATTTGATATATTTAGCAATTTTTCATCTTAAAGCTTATTTATCAAATATTTTAAACTTAATAATCAATGTAAAATTTTCTAAAGCTAGTTGAAAAACTAAATTATTTAAAAAAGCTTATATTATATAAATCTTAATGCTTTATAGCTTTTATAGTTTATTCTTAATAATTTTATATAAATATGGAAAGTTCGTATTTGCTAAGTAAAAGGGAATAAATATACAGATGTAAACTTAATTTAGAGTCGACACAGTAACTATCCCATTCTAGAGACTGGAAATTATATATTAAGATTTTGCAAATAATTGACTTGAGTAACAAAGATCGCTCATTTAAAGTCTTATTTTGAATAATTGTATTTAGCTTAAAATACCATCTTGCATATTTTAAAGAATTTATAATAATAATTCTTAATTTTAATAATCAAATAAATTAAAGTTTATATTCTACATTTATCATAATTTAAGTTTAATCCTAAAATTAAAAATTAAGATAATCAAATTACATTCAAATTTGTTAGCCTGCTAATTATCAATACCAATATCCTATATAAAAGCCAGATTGCTATATGTTTTCTCAAACTTAAAAAATGATTTGTATAAATTGTAATGATTATTATGAAGCTTTATAATTAATTTCAAATATAACTATTCTTTAGATTTTTAAAGCATGCTAATAAAAATAGTGACTTTATATGTTTGAACATATTGCCTTTATTTTATTTTTTCATATTATATAATTGATAAAAGCTTCATTCAGAAAGTTATATTAATAGGCTTATAATCTGAAGATATCTATATTTCTTAATTGCTTAATTGCTTAATTTCCGAAGTTTAAGAGACGAATTAGTTTCTGTATTAAAAATAAGAGATTTTCAGTCGTATTTTAATGTATTTTAAGACTGATAAAAGCATTCATAAAAATGAAAATTTTAGACTTTAATAGTTTTATAAATAAAAAGCAAGCATTAATATCTTAAAATATAGAATTATTTATTTATTTGTTATAGCTAAATAATTTAAAAAGCTGCTACTCTATTCTTTAAATTTCTATCTAGTTACTTTATTATTTTCCATACTTCTCACTATTAAATATAACTATAACTTTATCTTAAAATCCCTCTTAATTAAAAGAAATAGTTTATACTTGTTTATAAGCATTTAATAGTTAGATAAAAGTATTTAAACAACAATTGTAAGGAAAATTAAAAATGAGTAAAAGATTATTTAGTGAGAATATTTTAAAATATAATAGTTAAATATCTATTTAAAACTAATACAAATAAGGGGTAAATTATATTAGTTCTTTTATATCTATAGAAATATAATCAAGCATTATAAATAAATAGTCAGACTTAAAATACTGCTTAAACGTATTTCACTAATATCATGCTTATATAATTAAACTATTATTTAAAAAATTAAATAGTGTAAATGTTCAAGCATCATAATAGATTGTATATAGTTCTTGTACTAAAGAAATATACTTTGGTAGAAATAAATAGCTTATTTTATAGTATATAATTACTAATCTACCTTATATTCTGATAATTGATTTCCTTATATATAAAATACAGAAATTAAATAAATTAAATAAAAAATTATCTAGTTAAGCTTTATTCTTTAATGCCTTGCTTATTTTATGGTGAGACTTATTTAATAATAGTAAAATAAATAAATAATCTTAATAAGTAAAGACAGATATATCTATTTAATATTATCTAATATCTCTTAAATTTAGGAGTACTAATATTATCTAATTTTAAAATATCTGAAGCAGACAGAGGATTTAATATAAATTAGTTTAAATAACAATAAATTAATAACTTTTAATTTACCTTTTAGTTGCTTAGCTATCTATTGAATGAAGGGTAAGACATACAATTTAGTTAAAAAATAGCTAAAAATATAGTAAATAAAAGCTTAAGCTTTAGTTAGTTATTAAATAGATAGGCTAATATTATATCAGCTTGCTTAATTAAATAAATGATATATGATGTGTAAGAAACTAATTATCATAATTAATTAAGCAATTATAAAAGCTTTATTTATTATAAATCAATTAAGGTTTTAAACTGCTAGACATAAGTAAACTTTTATAAAGAAATATAAGGGATTACTTTAAGGTAAATTAATTAAATTTGAAAATATAAACTTAAAATATTTTAGATTTAATGCTTTTAGATTATATTAATAGGCTATCTTTTATCTATCTAGGATATAAGTTTGGTTATTTGAAAACTTATAATAAATAGAATAATTAACAATCCTAAATAAGTTAAATTGTTTTTTCAATCTATTAATATATTTAAAAGAAGTATGCTAATAGATTTATTAACTAACATATTAAAAAAGAAAGACTAAAACAATCATAGACAAATTAAACAGATAGTTCTCCTATAAGCCTTAGAATCTTATTATTGATTTATATTAATAAATAGATATTTAGATAGGTTTAAATGGAACAACTAATAAATTTTAAATTATAACTATCTTATAATTTTATATTCATTTAGTATATTTGCAACTGTAATAAATTAAGATAAATTTAATTTTTAGATAAAATATACCTATCTTTTAAATTTTACTAGCTTTGTCTTTCATAAATTATGTGAAAGTACTTATAAATTTAAAATAATTAGTAACAATAAAGAAAGGCAATATAATTAAAACTTATTTTATACTAAGTATACTAAATTTATATTATCTCTAATTCAAACAGTAATATTCTTTTTATTGCATAGAGCAATTTATAATTAAATAGCCAGTGTACCAAAGGAAATTAAAATTATTATACAGCCTTATCATTATTAAACTTCATTTAATAATATCAACTTAAAGTTTTTTCCTAGTTAATCTCTAGAGAGTAAGCTTATTTATTTACCTATTAAAAGTTTTTTTTGTGTTCGATAAAAAGCTATTTATATAAAAAGAAAGAACTTAGACTTATATTTCTTAAAAATGATTAATAGTTAAACAGTATCAATTTCTCATTTTTGTTAGTTGTAGACTAAACAATTATTTTATCTAAAACAGGTTTATTACTTTATGCAAATATAAATCTTCCCTTTTAGTTTTAAAATTAATTGATAGAAGAAGCTTTATTAGTAGTTTTGCTAGTAGATAAAATGTTTTTCTTTATAGCCCATTTAAAGAGTGTATTTGAATAAAAGCTAGCTAGTAAAGAAATAAAAGCAGCTTATTAGTTTAATAGAAGCATAGAAACTTAATTTAAATAAATAAAAAGGTAGATAAATAGCGTAAGAAGCTATTACTTATAATTCACAGAACATCTAATTATATAACTATAAATAAAATAGAATTATATTGCTAAGCTATTATATTATTAAATTCCTTATTTTCTGAGTCTCTTACTATTAACTAAGTAATTTCTGCTGCATTGCTAAAGCTTTAAACTAATTAGTGAATTTAGTGTAAAAATATTAATAATAGATAAAAGCAATGTAATTTATAATTATAAGATAAAATAATTATTTTAATTTCATTTAAGTATACACATATCAAGATGCTTATAAGACTCTATTAAATATACTCTTAGTATCTCATTATTAAGTTTCTTATATTTAGTCAATAATTAAAAGAAAATCAATTATTTATTTAGCTTTTTACTTGAGTCAAATAGGAAGTTTGGATGGATTTAATATTTGAGAGCTTTTAAATTTATACCTTCATTTAAGAAGATATTTATAATAATTTAAATTCAGGCTTAATAGTCTAATAATTATTAAGTTTCCTTGACTCCTTGCTATTTTGTATAAATTAAATCCTAATTCCTTCTTATAAGGGTAAAAATGCTTAAATACTTATAATTTTATTTTATCTTATATCCCTATTTCTAGGCTAGATAAATAAGCTTATATCTTTTAATTTCTATCTAAAAACTAATTAGATACTAGTAGTTAGATTTAGACTTTCATCTATTTCTCTTAATGGTAAATAAATAGGAACTAAGTATTTTAAAAGTTGTAAGTTATTTATTATGTAAGGGAATAACTTATATCATTTCTTAAACCTTATATTCACTTTTTTACTTTTAAGTCTCATTGTTGTTGCATAAGTTTAACATTTTTTGGTAATAAACTTAATTTGAGAATTTATTAAGCACTTTAAAGATAAGCATTGCTTTTCCTAAAAGTTCTGAGTAAATAAAATAATTTTGCTTAATGAAATTAAGAATTAAAGCAATATTCATTTCATAAAAGAATTTATTATTAGATTCAGTTTTGAGAAAGATTTGCTAGCTAAAGTGATAATAAAATATCTAGTCTATTTAGAGATAATTCGTTATAAATTAAGAAATAGAAAAAGTTTTAGCGTAATTAATAAGCTATTTATTATTATAGAACTAAAAGCTATAATCATTGTATAGGTATCTTAATTATTTCAACTTTGCTAAGTTAAAAAATAAAGAATTTAGATAAAGTTATTTAAAAATAAATAAATAGATTGATAATTTATCCTCTCTATACACCAACACTAATTTAACTATTCTATTTTTCTTAGTATGAAGTAAGAGTAAATAATCCAATCTACCTGAAAACCTTTTTTCATTATCCTCGACAATTATGAATTGAATTCTCTAAGCTGATCTCTAGCTGAAAACGTAGAATAGGTTTAGGGAATAAAAATGAATGATAAATAGACTAGTTAGATAGGTATTACTTAGAATAATTGAGAAAAATGATTGTAACTGTTGATTATTAATATAAAGCCTATTAATTTCTGTTTATTAATAAACTTAATATAAATGATAAAAGATTATTAGTATCATATTTAACTTTAGCCTAAAGCTTCCTAATATTTTATTTATTCTATTAAGCTATACACTTTTAAACAGTTCTTTGCTGTCTTATTAGGAATTTACGCTATTATTATTTTTAATCTTTGGATCTCAATTAAAGAATTATAAAATAGAGTAAAGCTTATGCAAATAGTGTGGTAGTGTATTTTAGATAGTAGTATGGTTATTTATAAAGACTTATACATTAATATGGTTAATAACTAAAGTCTATAAGCAAATTTTAAATAAATGATTGCTTATTTAAATAAAGCTTGTCTATTTAAGCCTTTAATTTAACTATTTATTATTCATTCATAATGGATACCAAGCTAGTACCCTATTTCCTCTTTATCTTAATACTCTCTTTTAAGAATGCGCAAAGCTAAATGTTTGGCTTTACAGAACTTACTGATTATTATTCGATTCAATCAGATAAAATCAGCTAATAGTTAGGTTATTTTGGAATTGACACTCTAGAATATGACTAATAATTTTCATTAACATTCTGGATGTATCATGAGTGCTTAGTATATGATAACCTAAACTTAATACTCATTGAATAATAATGAGACAATCTTATAAAAATATCTATAAACATAACACTAAATTAAAATAACCAACTAATTCTTAAATTTAGTGCATTTTATACCATCAAAGAGGAAGAGGAATTTAAGTTAGAAAATTCTTGTAACTAATGAATTTTTGTAGGCATATAGCATTAAGAAACCTGAGAGGTAACAGGCTAGTTGAGAATTTGTAGCAGCAAATTTAATTTTTAAGGGTTTGTGTAGAATTGTAATGATTCTTTCGCTTTTAGTAAATATTTCTTTAGGGGATTTGATAATTCTGCATAACTTTCAATTTTAGATTTAAATGGCTCAGGTAGCAGTATTATTCATTTAAAACTCTTATAAGTTTTATTCTGGAAATGCTACTCATTTTATGAATGAAATTATTTCATTGAAGCTCTTTAAGAAATTCCATGCTTTTAAAAATGTGGAAGTTATTGCATTGGACCTGAAGTTACGGATTGTTAAAACTATCAGTTTTATAGTTTAACTGATTAAGTCACTCCTTTTTTATCTACTAAAGGGAAATAAAAGCAACAAATTAAAATTTAAGATAAAAACAACAAAAATCTTATGGCTTATTCCATAAAATCCTTTAGTTTCTCTAGTTGGATTAAAAGTGATTGTGTGAATCTAGACATTCAATTTATATGATAAATAGACTCTTAATTTCTATGCTATCAAGCAACTTAAATAAAATCAAATTAGCATACTTTTAAACTTTTATGAAGTCCATCTTAAGATACTACAAATGCATTTCAAATAGCTGAATAAAAATAACTAATTGATTGCACGAACTGAATCTTTATTGGCTTAAATCAATAATTAGGTTTATTTAATATCTTTATGGTTATTTTTCCTAATGACTAAATAGAAATTTTCCAATAATTTCAATTTACTATAACTTGAACATAAAACTCTTATTAAATTTTGGGAGGAGAAAGTTCAAATCAATTTGAAGGTTTAATTTTATAGTCTAGATTCTATCTATTTGATTCTTTTCTAAACCAAACACAATTTTCTTAAATTGCTAACTAATAATCACCTTACTTACAGAATAATGCTAAAACCTCTTGTAATTCACCAGAAGTTCGGCATAGTTAAACTGATCTTAAACTATTAGAATTATCTGACTAATTTTTATCAGCTTAATCTCCATCCTATTTCTAAGTAAAATCATTTGACACTTATGGATATAATCCTTAACTATATTCTTAAAATATTTGATCAATAAGCTTTTGACTATTTAATAAAGGATTAACAATCTAAGAAGTAAATTTGGTTTAAATAGAAAACTTATACAAACTAACAATATAATACAATAAAATCCAAAATACTCAAACTATTAAATTTTATTAAGATAGTTAACTTATTTCTAATCAAACTATTTAGATACCTATCTAGAAATGATTCTTCTTCCAACTTACATTAAATGCTAATCTATCAATTGTTACTACTTGCTTTACTGATTAGATGTAACCTCAAGAGCTAGATTGTCAAAATTTTGATTCTAATTTTAACTTTAGATCGTTTAATTATACTAATAGAATATCTTTAAATTAAAGTCTTTTTTTAATGGAGAGATGATATAGCCAAGGTTCTATACTTACAATTAGTAAATAACTTAAGATGATTGAATCCAAATTATTAGAAAAGATAACCCATGTGCTCTTTTAAGCTCTATTGAATGTATTTCTCCTCTATTATAAGATAATAACTAGTAACATTTTATAAGCTTTACTCAAGATTAAATATAAACTTCTATAGATGACTAATAGGAATCTGCTTAATATACTTTTTCTAGTTTAGGCTACGATCCTTAATAATACTCGTATGACTAATTTAGTATATCACTATGATTTTAAAATACTGAATAACTTCCAAGATTAAGAGATAGAAGAAACAGAAACTTATAACCCTATAAATAAAGAATTATCTGCTAAATAACTTCATTGTATAAGGAATCCATTACTATAGCTATTCAAACATAAAGCTCTACATTATCAGAAGCTTATGTAGTTTTAAATGTTCTTGAAGCACAATAAAAGCATTAATGATAAATTGAAAATATGAAGTGACATTTAGTTTTAATACATTTAGAAAACAATGGAAAACTTGATATTTGCATAAAATAATATTCAGATTCACAAAATAAAATAATTAATATTTAATATTCTGATTATATTTAATTTAATAAGTAAAGTAAAATAATTTTAGGAGCTAATGAAAAAGAAGATAATTTTATAGGAAATATATATGATTTTAGATTTTATGTTTTTAATTACGATTGATAATGAAATTAATTTGATTTAATATTCAATAAAAATTATTGCGTCTTAAATTGTCAATGAAGCACATGCAGTGGTCCAAGTATAAATAGCTGCACTGAATACAATTAAACTTGTAAAGACTGTTAAGCTAATGATATTAATAATTGTACTAGTTGTTATGAGGGTTATTTACCTGAAGAAACCTTAAAAAAATGCTAGCTTTGCTCAGATCTAATATAAAGTTGCAAAAATTGTAGTTATTAGTAGGAAATTCCAACTTGCAATTAATGTGAAGAAGGAAGCTTTTTAAATGAAGAATAGAATGAATGCTTACCTTGTCAAAGCTTTATTGAGAATTGTAATAACTGCACGTAAAATAATAGTACAATAACTTGTAACTTCTGTGAAATAAACTACTGACTATCTAATAACTAATGCTCTAAATGTAGTTTATTAAATTGTTCATTATGCGATTAAACTGGAACTTAGTGCTTGTAATGTGAAGTTGGATTTTTCATTAACCAAAATAAAAGTTGTGATTCATGCTAATTAATAAATTAGAAATGTTCTAAATGCTAAGATTTAATTATATGCTAGCAGTGCACTTTTCCATATAAACTAGATAAAAATTAATGCTTATTAGACTGTTCGAGTAACTAGTATTATTCTAACTAAGAATATATATGTAAAGACTGTAACTAGAGTATTTCTTTTTGTGATGAATGTAATGAAAAAGGAGATTAATGCCTAAAGTGTTAAGAAAACTTTATAAATAAAGGCTATTAATGTGTCTAATGCAGTGAAGAATTTAAAAACTGTAGCACTTGCAATAATAATAAATGCATTTAATGCAATCAACAATTTTTTTTGCTGGAAGGAAAGTGTGTGGAAAGTTGTCCAGCTGACAGCTATATTTGGTAAAATATGGAATGTAAAAAGTGCGATCAGCTTTTTGCTAATTGTGAGAAATGTAATATAGAAGAATGCACTTAATGCAATTAAAACTTTCTTTTTCTGGAAGGAAAATGTGTGGAAAGTTGTCCAGCTGATAGCTATATTTGGTAAAATACGGAATGTAAAAAGTGCGATCAGCTTTTTGATAATTGTGAGAAATGTTATATAGAAGAATGCACATAATGTAAAGAAAAATTTTTTTGAATTGATTAATGTCCAAGTTGTGGAGAATAAGAGCATTGCTTGAAATGCGAATAAAATCAGGCTTTAAATAAAACTTGCGTGAATTTATGTGGCAAAGAGAGTCAAATTTGTGAAGAATGTGAAAAAGGATTTACATTATAAAATGGAAAATGCAAGGTGTAATAAAATGAGTTATATAATTAAGAAAATTATAAAAAAGTTCCTGAAAACATAAATGACTTAAATTTAACATAGTAGCAAACAAGCCTTATAAAATCTATATAAAGAGCTATTATAGTAGTAGCTTCTATAACAACTACTGTAGGATATTCTACTTTAGTTGTAAGAAAAGGTTCTTCTGGTTGTTGTTAATAGTTTTGGATTACTTGCTGCTTAGATGAGATGATAAAGATAACAGGATTTATTTCGGTAATGATGCCTAGCGTTTTATAAGGTCTTTATTTAGTAACTCTAGATGTGAAATAGATAGTAATAGACTTCTTTGATTAGGACTTAGATTCTTAAAAGGACTCTTAAGCAAAAATATGATATAATTTATAAATCTAAGGCATCAATACTTCTACTTTTATTTCAAATGGGGCCTCTGAACTGTTGGATGTTTCATTATGCTGTGTTATATTTTTAATAGTTTGATAAGAAAAAGATTTGGAAAATAAGCTAGGAAATTATATGAAAAAAATGTATAGAAATTATAGATATTCAGCCTTTATAAGAACAGGTATGAATGTATCTTTAGGGTTAATGACTTCTATTTTATTATAGATTAGATTTTCAAGTCTAGAAGATTTCTACGTTGCTATGAATACTTTTATCTCTTATTTCTTTTTAGTAAGTCTTGATATATAGATTCTGATGATAGTTTTTTGCTATATAATTTTCATTTAAATAAAGAAATATAAATAAGCTAATCGTGCAATATTTAAAGCTTAAGAAGTAACTATGGAGCTAATAGTAGCAAAGAGGTAAATAGAATAAAGATTCAACAGCTTATTTAGTGAGCTTAAAGAAACTAATAGGCCTAGAGTTTTATATTTCTATGCTATTTTTCTTATAAGAAGAATAGCTGTTGTTTTGATCATGATTATAGGCTAAGAATAGCCTGAAGTTCAAATATCATGTGCTTCATTTTTATAGCTTATGTGGATTTTCTATTTGTTAAAATCTAAACCTTTGAAAGATTCATTTATATTTATAGTCACTCTTTTCAACGAAGTTTGGATCCTAATTTTACTTCTCCAGTTTTCATTTTATATCCATCCATTCAGTGGTAAATTAGAAGAATTTGCCTTTGTCATTGTAGTAATAACTATGCTTATATTACTGCTTAACTATCTAATTGCTTTGGCTTTAATTATTTATAGCCTTTACAAGTGGAGAAAAGAAAAATAAAAATTAGCAAGAATTTAGACTTTATAAGTATAGAAAGACCAAAGCACTACACAAATAGATATCCATAATACTCCTACTTCAAGGCCTCAAAACACAAGAAAGATACATAAGCATAAGAATAAATAAACTTAAAGAGAATAAAACAATCAAACTTAAATATAAGAAATAAATAGTGACAAGTTAATTTTTAGGAAGGGAAAGAAGAATAGAGAGAAATGAAAAATAGCAACTTAAAACTTTAATTATTAGTAATTTAAACTAATTATTTATCTTAGCTAATATAAAAACTAACGTATTGCTAATTAATTAGTTAAAAGTGCTTAAATACTCTTTTTAATACATTTATTTGGATATAAAATAAAGTAAAATAAACTACTGCATAGGATATTTAAAAATAAAATAAGCTAGTAGCAAATTCATTATAAGTATAACAAAGAAATGCTAATTATTTACTTTTTCTATTTATATTTAAATGCTAAATCATCTAATTTTTTAATTTATAATTGTGATTTAATTTAAGCAAAGCTAATCAACTCTAAGCACTATTTATTTACAAGAATAAATTATAAAAAAAGTTAATTAAATTAAGAAATCTATTATGGATATTAATCTTATTCAAAACTAAATCCATTATACCTTTTCTAAAGGAAACAAATCAACAACTTTCATTATGAACTATTTAAAGCAGATAAAACAGTTATTCCAGAAGAATCACACATAAACTTAAGTCATTAAATTAAATTAAAAAAGTAAATCTTGCTATAAACCACAGTTAAGATACAACAAGAGAATAACTAATTAAAAATTAAAGCAAATCTGAAACATAAGAGATAAACAGGCAAATCAAATAAATGGATGAGTATTTAATCTATTTATCATATATACACAATCAATAGTATAATAAAAATAAATAAATGAAGATCCAGAACTGAAAAGAGTAAAACCAATTTATATTCATAATCAACAGCATAAGATACAACTCTGATAATTGGAGTTGCTTTTTCTTCTATTTTGACAGTTGTGCTAGGATCTTCTGGAGCATCTTTTGCAGGATGATTTACCCTCCTCTTAGCTTCATAACTCATTCTAATAAATGCTTTTGTTAATGTTCCTAAACCTTTAAATTAGCCGCTTATTACTTCTAGTAAAGTGAAAGTTTAATTCCAGCTTCAGGAAACGATAATAAATTTCTGATATTTGACTTAGATGTCGAAGAAATGCGTACTAAGGAATGAAACTTACTAATAATAGGATATAATAGCTATATATTTCTAGCAAATAGTTTAGTCCACATTTTAGTAATTTTTATATACTTAATAATAGATTTAATAGTAGGTAAAATAGGAAAGAAAATAGATAAAGTATAAAGATTAAGAAACGAATATCTGCATTATAGATTTTTGATTTCTATCTATTTGTTTTCTCTCTTTAAATGAATTATTCAATCATTCTTTAAGTTTTCAACTACTGCTTCAAAACAGTTTATAGCGTAGTAAATTGAGTACTATCATTAATTGGACTGGTAAGTTTTACTATTATAGGTTTTGCAAGGTCTAATAGTATTTAATTTCTTAAAAATAATATGAAGATTATAAAGCTATAAAATAGTATCTAAGATAAAGATTAAGCAACTGAAAATTATAAAGAAATAGAAAAGCTAAAATAATTATATTTTCCTCTATTTGACGAACTTAAAATAACTTAACTGAGTGCTTTAATGTTCTATCCTATATTCTTATTAAGAAGATTTCTCCTAGATATATTTTTGATAGGTCTAATTAAGTACCCCATAGTTTAGACAGTTCTAATAATCTTGATAAACTTAAACTAAATATTATACCTAATAAGATACAAACCTTTTACTAAAAGAATAATGAACATAACTCACTTCATATTAGAAATTTGGTTTATCACACTAAATGCCTTTAATTTTTATTTCTATACTTTAGATGATTAAGAATAGTAAAGAAGTTTGGAATCAATTCATTCAGACTAATCTAAATTAATAGGATTTTTAGTGGTATCTATGTCAAATGCGGTTACTTTTCTTGGTATTATTGTTTGTCTTTATTGCTTACTTAAAAATATAATAGAATAAATTAAAGCTAAGAAAAAGTAACAAAACTAATAAAAAGTTGTACCCATAGAAAACTTAAATAAAAGCTAATCTTACACTATTTAAGAAAGCTTTGGGAATTAAATTATGAAAGAAGATTCATCAACTTTAAGAGAATCTATTCTACTTAATGAAAAAAAGTAACTAGAAGTAGAAGATTTATAAATTTTAAGCATTTTAGATATTTAGCAAGATGTAAACCCCTTTTAAGAAAATATTAGCTATTCGTATGATGCTTTAAAATTTCAAAAAATTATATAGAATAACTTGTAAGAAATCTAGGAAATATAAACCACCTAAGACGTCAAAAAAAGGGAAGTTCTAGAAAGAAATAAAGAAGATTGTCTTGTTAAAGACTTAAACTAAATTTGATTTAATTTTTTAAATTTTATGTTTTTACATTTCTATAGATATAAAATAAAACAAAATTTAAGATTAAATGAACAAATAACTACTGATAACAGTATTTAAAATGAGATAGTGCATCTTAAAAGTATTACATATGAAGAGAAATCTAGGAAATAGGCTAAAAATATTATGAACTAGAAGACTCTAATTTTACCACAGAAAAGTAAGTAATCTATGATTATCTTATTGAAATAATGTTGGACAACTAGGAAGAGATCACATGCTTAAGAAATATAATAAGAGAAAAATGTAAAAGCCTGAAAAAGAATTGAAACTCATGACCCAAGAGAGATATTTTAACGCCTTCTGAAATATTTCATTGTCCAAAAGAACCAAGCATAGAACTCACAATAGAAGCAGAAAGAACTGAGCAATATCATAGGAAAGATAAAAGAAAATAAACAAAAATTGCAGCGTTAAAAAAACTAAGTAATAAGGGAATGATACAATGATAATTGAAAGAGAAAAAACTCAAGGTTTAAACTTAAACAAGAAGCGAAGAAATGTTATTACTGAAATTCTCTTAGATATCTATGAAAAAGATGCTATAAATTTTGCAATTTTAAATAAGTGAATTGAAACGACTAGAAGAAGTTTGAAAGCAAGAAGAAGAGAAAATTAAAGATATAACTAAAAAGAGAAAGATTATATTACAATTAATTCTGAAAACTATATGAGGAAAAAGATATAAAAAATTGTCTATGCGAAAGAATACATCGAAGACCATAATATATCAAGAAAATATTTTTTAGAGTCCTTTAACTTTTATATTTAGTTTCTAGAACAATCTAGAGGCTGGTGGCAAAGAGGTTAAAAACCTCCAAGAAAGCCAAGAATTTAATTTTGTATTTGTATACATGTATTTGTATATAAAAAGAAATAAAGTAAATGAATAAAGTATAAAGGTATTATACTGAGATAAAGCAATATATTAAATATCATTAAATATAAATTAAGAATAAGCTTAATGAATTATTTATATATTATAAAGATTAAATATTATTTTCGGAAATTATTATTAAAATACTGAAAATATTTGATAGCATTGAACTAAATAAACATATATAAAATAATAATATAAAAAATAAAAATTGAATCTAATTAGAAATAAACATATATTAAATTTAAATTTGTGATTCACTTGATTTAGCTTTATCTTCACTTTAAGATAATTATTTAAATAGAAAATGTTATTTTTTTATTTACTTTAAGATAAAGATTTAATTAATCTAATTTTATAAAATATGTACCAATTATGCGAATTTTCCCTTTGGTTATATTTCTTAAATTTATTGAGACTCTTATGCAGCTAGATTAGATGATTATTCTTGTTTTTAACGAATGAGTCAAGAGATGACTATTTTTTAGATGTCATTTTTTTATATAATAAAACAATTATTCATATTAAAAAATAATAATTTGCTAAGTCTTTATAAACTGCTTTTAAAATTTTTTTCCTTTATAAAAATTAAATTAAATGTATTTTTTAAGGAATATAAATAACTATAAAATACTATTTAAAAAGAAGATGGAAAACACCTATATAGTGTAAAATTTTATTTTCTAAGATTATTTATATAAATTAATTGACGGAAGATATATGGTAATTTTGAGTAACGAATAAATATTTAATTTATTTTTATATTCTAAAATAACTTATTTATCACAAAAATAATTCAAATAACAAAATCTTTGACTTTGTTATTTATAATGTTCAATTTTCGAGTCTATAAAAAAACAATTTTCATCTTAATGAAGTTATGCAATTTTAAACATGCTACCTGATTATTTTAAGCTCACATAAAAATAAAGTAATTTATATATAACTAATAAAGAATAATTTAAATATTTATTTTATAATTAATTTTGAAATATTTTAAAGCTAAATACATTTATAAAATAATTCTTATAAAAAGCACTATAAAAATAGTAAATAAGCAAATATAAATTAATAATAATATTTTATTTCTATTATTTTTAAATATTTATAGTTATTAATTTATTTTTATAAATAATTTATTTTCTCTAATATAATAGTTAAAAATTATAAAAAAGGAAGTTTAAAATTATTATTTTTAGTTATATTTCTAATTTATTATTACTACTAAAAAAAGCAAAAGTAAATTAATTTTTTTCATGGTGTTTTAGACATTCAATATCTTCCTTTTTCTTAAACTCTTTTTTTTAAAATAAAAGTGGAATGATTATATCTAAATATTATAAATTAAATAATTGATTAAATAAATTCTCAGTATTAAATAAATATTATAAAATTGATTATCAACAAATATCTTCAAGTAAATGGTAATAATTATTTTAAAAATATTATATAAATAATGGCACAAAAGAAAATTCAGACTTCTCAAACAAAACCCAACAATTATCAATAGGATATACCCAATTATCTCTACCTTCTTTAGATGGAGAATCAAAATTTAACAAAGGTTATTAGTGAACTCTACCAAAAACTTAAGATCTGAATAATTCTATGGAATTACTAAACTTGGAAAACTTTATTTTGCGACAGGAATTAACTCTAAACCCGTCACTACAGAAAATTTAAGGAAGAATTTAAAAATCAGAAAATATAGTATAGGAAGTTCAAAACTCTAGAAATTTTAAACCAGAATAAATCTAATAACCTAACGATTCAATGGATATAGAGCAATAGACTTAAGGAGGACCTATTTACTATAAGAAAAAGCAAAAAAATGTTGAAAATGCTAAAAATTGGATATATCTCTAAAAAATGCATAGCAAGATGTTTTTATTGCTAAAAACATGGAAAGCTTTTAAAAACTGTTGTTGTTTTCAGAGAAAATAGAAATGAACAAGTCAAAGGATATGATATGACTGCTATACTGCTCTCCAGAAGGAAGAATTTATAAGTAAAAGGTATACGGTGAAGATTATTACTATTAGATATAGTAAATGCTCAAAAATGAAGAATTTGACAAATGTTTGGATCTAAATGAGATTGAAGCAAGATTCATGTAATCAAGAAAGGCTATATCTGAACAAGTCGTTATGTAATAGAAGAAGTGAGAGATGAAGAAGATTTGAACAACTCTATTATTTTTTTAAATCGATTAAGTGGTAAATCAAATAAAGGTGACACTACTATAATAAATTATTTATATTTTTTTCTTTAATTTTAAATGAATAAATAATTTTTATTTTATTATTTAATATAAATTAATTAAAAAAATAAGATAATCACCACCGTAAACTCTCCCAGCACACTTCTTACCCTTTAATCATTTTGATAAATCTTTTCTTATTGGTCGTTTTGAAGGAAAATAAAATAATCTAAAAATTAAGATATTTTTTTCCTTTTTCTACATCTAATATTTAATTTAATTATTAATATAAATAATTATATACTTAAATGTTGAGAATTTTAGCTTCTCCTTGGATTTTCAACCAGGTACTTGCAGCCATTTTTTACGTGAATGAATATCACAAACTTTTTATATATGTGATAGGTTATCACTAATAATTTCTTCAGTTTTTGATAGAAGTTTCTATTTATAGATCTTATTTTCCTTTAAACAGAGTTTATAAAAGCTTCTTCATGTTCTTTGCTCCTATTATCCTTAGTTGTTTTAAGCTTATAACTGTCGTATAATATGATAAAATGAGATGCAGTAGCAGGTTTAGATCAGTTTTTTCTGGCTTTTTTTCTATAACACATTTTTTTCCAATTACTCTATTCACTTTTGTAAATTTATGAATTTTTGCTTCTAATTATTTTTCTTAATCAATCAATTTAACTTATTCATTTTCTATAACCATATTAAGTTACTTAATATCTATCGATTATGATTGCTCATAGAGTTATTGTTATGTTACTAAGTTATTTTTGATTAGCTGACGACGTAGTATTAATAACTCATTATTTTAGTCGTTAATATTGTTAATTAATTCTATGATTTTTTCTCCTCAATTGTAGATTGCTTTTTCATACTTTTAGATTAATTTTTACATTTGGTCTAGTAAATTTTAGAGCTTTTGATCAATCTCGTTTTAAAGCTTTTCTATCTCTCTAGTTCTGATAATAACTTTTTCTTCTGATGAATAACTTGATTCCTCTTGTTTACTATTGTCTTTTCTCCATTTCTTTTGATGCTTTTCTTTTTAAATTTCTAAGTTAAATCTTTGAGAGATGGTCTGATTATTCCATTTTTTAATTTAATTATTAAATTAATTAAAATATTATTTTTCAGCAAATGGAAGAAATTAGACTAAATTTACAGTTAGGTAAATAAAAAACTTATATTATAGAGCGCATAGCTCTTCAAGTTTAAATTTTAATTGTTTGAAGTTTTTCCGAAATTTCCCACACATTAGCTCCTTTGAGTCGTTCTTGCTTTCTATTAAACATGGAAAGGACGACTATAGAGACCTAATCGTCTAAGTATGCTTTAACATTTTTTAATTAGATGCTTCCGTTTGAGTAATATCTTCCCTCTCTTGTATCCTGCCGATAGTCTTGAATGATTAAAAAAATTAGGTTCTTGAGAAATTCCAAATGATATAAGTAATTTAATATAAAATTAGGTTCTTCAAATATTTCCCAAAAGTTTATAATTATTTGAATTGTATGAATACCATTGAAATATAAATTAATATATAAATTCTATAATAATATTTTAAGAATAATAGCAATAAATAGAAGATATGTTGGCTATAAAGATTTGCAAGATCTTAATATAATAAATATACTATAAAATAATTTTTTGATTTAAAATAGGCACTAAACTCTTTTATTTGTTTGCGTTCTAAAGTTAAATTTTATTTTAATAAATAAAATATTTAGATAATATAAAAAAGCGTAAACTTGAAGAATGGAAAATAATAATTTAATATAGAAATGATTGATGATTCCATTCATAGTATATAAAATATGTAATAATTTAAATTTATAAAACTTAGTTTAAAAATAAAATTTAAAGCCTTTTAAGATAATTTAGCACATCAAAAAATAATAAGTGACTATAAATAAATATATAATTATAATATTTATATATTTCTTAATAAAATTGGCTTCTATTATTAAGATTATGAAATGTAAAGAAAGCAGAATTATAAGTATAATAATATTAACTTATAAAATAAAAAATATCTGGAATCTTAAAATGTTTAATTAAATAAAATATTAAAATTTGATAGAAATATACTTAAAGGCTATTTTATAGTAATTGAAAATAATAAGAAAGTTTATTATATTTAAAAATAGTAAATCTTGATTCTAACTCAAACATTAGGATTATCTATTTAATACTAAAATTCTATAAAAAAATAAATTTCTTTAGGTATAAATAAACCGTTAATACATATTTAAGGTATTCCTTATATTTTCATTAATTAATTATAATTTTTGAGATACAATAAATATGAAATTATACAATTTTTAATTTTATACAAAGCATATAAAAATCTTATGCTAAACTTAACTTTTAACTCTTATATAAAAATTTATCTTAAAAGTGAGATAGCAATTTAATTATTTCAAAGTAATTATAATAATAAAACTTAAACCTTTTTTATCTAAGTAGTAGCCTTAAATTTAATATTTACTTTTTATCTTCCTTATGATTTTAGTATATCTAATATAATAACTTATTTTATTTATTCAAATTAGATAAAATTAGAAATTCATTTGTTCACAACCTCTAAAAATGGCTTGATTAATTTATGCTCAGTTTATTTTATTAGATATATAAAAAACCAAGGAAAATGGAGAATAATAATCATCCAAAACTTAGTAAAGAAAGGCTAGGAAATATACAGACTAGAAGAAAAAAAGTAAAAATAAACAGTCTCTTCTTTATTGTATAAGGACAAATAACTAAAAGAGAAAATAGGATTACACTTCAATAATTGAATAGAAAAGAGAATCCGTATATAAATGATATGAAAAATAAGAAAACTCTCAGCAAGTAGGATTAACTAATCTACAATATTTCAGAAAAAGAATAAGATAACGCATGATCCATATTGATCAATTAATTTTAGGAAATTACATATTTACTGAAAAAATTGTTCAACACAAATAATAGTAGAAGAACAGCTGTGACTTAATATTAATCTAACTAAGTAGAAGAAGCTTCAAGATTACTGAAGGGATTGAAGCTCATATTGTGATAAATCGAGTTATTAATGAATAGAAATTTAAAGAAATGAAATACAAAAAAATTTGGAAATATTTTAATATTTTAATTTTCCAAAATCAAAAGGAAATAAAAGATAAAGAGGTGTTGATATTACAATTCTTCCCATCATCTAATAAAACGTTGTTTTGGCTTCAATAGGATTAAAAGGCAAGAGAATTTAAGAACTTGAAGAGAACTAGCAAGATTTTTTAAATAAAAATAGAGTTTACTAAATGGAGTTTTTAGACAGAAGAAACCTTAGTAAGATGGTGGAGAAATGGTAACCATACACATAAAAAAGTTATCTCAAGATAATTTTTTTATAATGCTTTTAAATTTATCCTAAATAAATAGTAAGCTATTTAATTACTTTTGATCTTCACTATATTTACTTAATTTAAAAATTTAATTTTCCTCTTTAGAATAAATAAAATATGAAATCAATTGTAAAATTTAATCTATATAATCTGAATGTTAATGAAGAAGCAAATTGATTAAATGCTAAATCTCTTCCTAATAACCATAATTCTGATCCTTCTGTTTTATTTATAAAATGAATGACTTTTAGCTTAATTTTGCTTTAATCTCTGAAATTCTAAAGTAAATTAGAATTAAAATAAGTTAAATATTTTATATTTATTAAGTAGTTGTTTCAAGTAAATTTAGATAAATAAACTAGAAATATTATTTTATAACTAATTCAAAAATTATTAAAATTAATTAATTACCAAATTATTAAAAGTTAGAAAAATACTATCATTAGGATGTAATTCCTCAACTAATTTTCATTATTCTATATAAAAATTAAAATTATAGCTTTCTAATAAATTTATATTATAAGCTAAGATAGATTGATTAATATATTATTTAATTTATAATTTATATTAATTAATTAATTTGGAAGTAAATTATAATTATTTCTTTATTTTAAGTTATATAGCTAAAATATAATAATCAATCCTTATAAATACTAAATATTTTGAGATCTTTCAATAGAAATCTCCTTATTCAAAATTAAAATCAGTTTTATTAGCTTTTTGCTAGGTTAACTGAATTAAAAATTAATCTTGAAATAGAAAAGTTAAAAAGCAAAATAAATAAAAATTATATATTAAAATATATTAATAAATGTAAAATTAAAAAATATAAGGGGGGATATTATATTTTTATATTTTTTATATTTTAATAAATAAATTAAAATTATTATAGAGCGCGTAGCACCTCATTGGCGCGCAACTCTTTCAATATTAATATTTAATATTAAGAAAAATGTTCTCATGTTTCTTGTTAAATTCTAGAGATCCGATGAGTCATGACAGCTTCTCCAAATGGGGAATCTTCTTATTAAAATTTATTCTTAAATCTTGAGTAAAATGCTTCTATTCTTCTTGAATAAGGTCCAAATAAGAATTAGTTATTAAATCGGTAATTAGAAGGCCCATCAGTCAAACTTTCATACTGCTAGAGAGAACCCTCGGGATAAGTTAGGTATGTCTCAACGGAGCTTATCCACCCTTCCCCATGGTGGCATCTAGTGCGAGATTACTCGCAATGCAGTATACACTGCACCAGATTACCTACTAATTTGTCTGACGCGACCGACATCCATTTTATAGTATATATAATAAATTTGTATTTTTCAAGCACTTTTTATAAAATAAAAGAAATTTAATAATTCTTAACTCATTCTTTTACTTAAATTTAGGCTAAATAAACAAATAAATAGGAATTAATTATTAAAATTATTTTATTGAAATTATAAATATATTATCTTTATTTTTAAATAGTTATATTTTAATTAAATTTAGTCTTATGATATACTAAAATTAAAATTCAAAAGTTCGTTACTTACATTTTAAATCTGCCTTGAAAGCAAAAATAAGCAATAATTTAATCTTTTTGATTCATAGCTATTTTTTAATCTCAACTAATTTAATATACTAAGATTATTCTTTTTTATTTATTAAATTATTGTATGTTTAGATGATATAATAAATAAGTATTAACTATCTTTTTGAAGTTTGAGATAATAGCATTTTGGAGTATTGATATTAAATAGATGGAAAGTCCTTATTGGTTATTAAATGGAAATGATATATATGATTGATGGAATAAAGAATGTCTAATTATAATTAGTTTTGAAGTAAAGTTATTTATGTTATATCTATATAAAGAAGTATTTTAAATTTATTAATTTAAGTGTTTAAATAACTATAAAATTATTATTTTTTCAAATTCTCTTATTTATTTAACTATTTCCCATTATTATAGAATGTCTATTATGCAATGCAGTTATATCTTAGTTTATTATTATTAAACTTGTCATATAATAAAATATCTAAATATTAGATATAATTTGTAGTTAATATATGTAAAAACTTTAAATCTATTTAACTTACATTAACTGCAAGAAAACATTATTAACAGCTAGATTTTATAAAT
>CAMPDV010005522.1:0-24829 GCA_946699065.1 Loxodes magnus
ATAAGATTTCTAAGAAAAGTGAAGTAGAAAAGGAAGTAAAAGAGTCTGAGTTAGGTAATAGAAAGTAATACTAGAAAATGAGAAAGAGAGATAAGATTTCTAAGAAAAGTGAAGTAGAAAAGGAAGTAAAAGAGTCTGAGTTAGGTAATTGAAAGTAATAATAGAAAATGAGAAAGAGAGATAAGATTTCTAAGAAAAGGAAGTAAAAGAGTCTGAGTTAGGTAATTGAAAGTAATAATAGAAAATGAGAAAGAGAGATAAGATTTCTAAGAAAAGTGAAGTAGAAAAGGAAGTAAAAGAGTCTGAGTTAGGTAATAGAAAGTAATACTAGAAAATGAGAAAGAGAGATAAGATTTCTAAGAAAAGTGAAGTAGAAAAGGAAGTAAAAGAGTCTGAGTTAGGTAATTGAAAGTAATAATAGAAAATGAGAAAGAGAGATAAGATTTCTAAGAAAAGTGAAGTAGAAAAGGAAGTAAAAGAGTCTGAGTTAGGTAATTGAAAGTAATAATAGAAAATGAGAAAGAGAGATAAGATTTCTAAGAAAAGTGAAGTAGAAAAGGAAGTAAAAGAGTCTGAGTTAGGTAATAGAAAGTAATACTAGAAAATGAGAAAGAGAGATAAGATTTCTAAGAAAAGTGAAGTAGAAAAGGAAGTAAAAGAGTCTGAGTTAGGTAATTGAAAGTAATAATAGAAAATGAGAAAGAGAGATAAGATTTCTAAGAAAAGTGAAGTAGAAAAGGAAGTAAAAGAGTCTGAGTTAGGTAATTGAAAGTAATACTAGAAAATGAGAAAGAGAGATAAGATTTCTAAGAAAAGTGAAGTAGAAAAGGAAGTAAAAGAGTCTGAGTTAGGTAATTGAAAGTAATACTAGAAAATGAGAAAGAGAGATAAGATTTCTAAGAAAAGTGAAGTAGAAAAGGAAGTAAAAGAGTCTGAGTTAGGTAATTGAAAGTAATAATAGAAAATGAGAAAGAGAGATAAGATTTCTAAGAAAAGTGAAGTAGAAAAGGAAGTAAAAGAGTCTGAGTTAGGTAATCGAAAGTAATAATAGAAAATGAGAAAGAGAGATAAGATTTCTAAGAAAAGTGAAGTACAAAAGGAAGTAAAAGAGTCTGAGTTAGGTAATTGAAAGTAATACTAGAAAATGAGAAAGAGAGATAAGATTTCTAAGAAAATTGAAGTAGAAAAGGAAGTAAAAGAGTCTGAGTTTGGTAATTGAAAGTAATAATAGAAAATGAGAAAGAGAGATAAGATTTCTAAGAAAAGTGAAGTAGAAAAGGAAGTAAAAGAGTCTGAGTTAGGTAATTGAAAGTAATAATAGAAAATGAGAAAGAGAGATAAGATTTCTAAGAAAAGGAAGTAAAAGAGTCTGAGTTAGGTAATTGAAAGTAATAATAGAAAATGAGAAAGAGAGATAAGATTTCTAAGAAAAGTGAAGTAGAAAAGGAAGTAAAAGAGTCTGAGTTAGGTAATAGAAAGTAATACTAGAAAATGAGAAAGAGAGATAAGATTTCTAAGAAAAGTGAAGTAGAAAAGGAAGTAAAAGAGTCTGAGTTAGGTAATTGAAAGTAATAATAGAAAATGAGAAAGAGAGATAAGATTTCTAAGAAAAGTGAAGTAGAAAAGGAAGTAAAAGAGTCTGAGTTAGGTAATTGAAAGTAATAATAGAAAATGAGAAAGAGAGATAAGATTTCTAAGAAAAGTGAAGTAGAAAAGGAAGTAAAAGAGTCTGAGTTAGGTAATAGAAAGTAATACTAGAAAATGAGAAAGAGAGATAAGATATCTAAGAAAAGTGAAGTAGAAAAGGAAGTAAAAGAGTCTGAGTTAGGTAATTGAAAGTAATAATAGAAAATGAGAAAGAGAGATAAGATTTCTAAGAAAAGTGAAGTAGAAAAGGAAGTAAAAGAGTCTGAGTTAGGTAATTGAAAGTAATACTAGAAAATGAGAAAGAGAGATAAGATTTCTAAGAAAAGTGAAGTAGAAAAGGAAGTAAAAGAGTCTGAGTTAGGTAATTGAAAGTAATAATAGAAAATGAGAAAGAGAGATAAGATTTCTAAGAAAAGTGAAGTAGAAAAGGAAGTAAAAGAGTCTGAGTTAGGTAATTGAAAGTAATAATAGAAAATGAGAAAGAGAGATAAGATTTCTAAGAAAAGTGAAGTAGAAAAGGAAGTAAAAGAGTCTGAGTTAGGTAATCGAAAGTAATAATAGAAAATGAGAAAGAGAGATAAGATTTCTAAGAAAAGTGAAGTAGAAAAGGAAGTAAAAGAGTCTGAGTTAGGTAATTGAAAGTAATAATAGAAAATGAGAAAGAGAGATAAGATTTCTAAGAAAAGTGAAGTAGAAAAGGAAGTAAAAGAGTCTGAGTTAGGTAATTGAAAGTAATAATAGAAAATGAGAAAGAGAGATAAGATTTCTAAGAAAAGTGAAGTAGAAAAGGAAGTAAAAGAGTCTGAGTTAGGTAATTGAAAGTAATAATAGAAAATGAGAAAGAGAGATAAGATTTCTAAGAAAAGTGAAGTAGAAAAGGAAGTAAAAGAGTCTGAGTTAGGTAATAGAAAGTAATAATAGAAAATGAGAAAGAGAGATAAGATTTCTAAGAAAAGTGAAGTAGAAAAGGAAGTAAAAGAGTCTGAGTTAGGTAATTGAAAGTAATAATAGAAAATGAGAAAGAGAGATAAGATTTCTAAGAAAAGTGAAGTAGAAAAGGAAGTAAAAGAGTCTGAGTTAGGTAATTGAAAGTAATACTAGAAAATGAGAAAGAGAGATAAGATTTCTAAGAAAAGTGAAGTAGAAAAGGAAGTAAAAGAGTCTGAGTTAGGTAATTGAAAGTAATACTAGAAAATGAGAAAGAGAGATAAGATTTCTAAGAAAAGTGAAGTAGAAAAGGAAGTAAAAGAGTCTGAGTTAGGTAATAGAAAGTAATAATAGAAAATGAGAAAGAGAGATAAGATTTCTAAGAAAAGTGAAGTAGAAAAGGAAGTAAAAGAGTCTGAGTTAGGTAATAGAAAGTAATAATAGAAAATGAGAAAGAGAGATAAGATTTCTAAGAAAAGTGAAGTAGAAAAGGAAGTAAAAGAGTCTGAGTTAGGTAATCGAAAGTAATAATAGAAAATGAGAAAGAGAGATAAGATTTCTAAGAAAAGTGAAGTAGAAAAGGAAGTAAAAGAGTCTGAGTTAGGTAATTGAAAGTAATACTAGAAAATGAGAAAGAGAGATAAGATTTCTAAGAAAAGTGAAGTAGAAAAGGAAGTAAAAGAGTCTGAGTTAGGTAATTGAAAGTAATACTAGAAAATGAGAAAGAGAGATAAGATTTCTAAGAAAAGTGAAGTAGAAAAGGAAGTAAAAGAGTCTGAGTTAGGTAATAGAAAGTAATAATAGAAAATGAGAAAGAGAGATAAGATTTCTAAGAAAAGTGAAGTAGAAAAGGAAGTAAAAGAGTCTGAGTTAGGTAATTGAAAGTAATAATAGAAAATGAGAAAGAGAGATAAGATTTCTAAGAAAAGTGAAGTAGAAAAGGAAGTAAAAGAGTCTGAGTTAGGTAATCGAAAGTAATAATAGAAAATGAGAAAGAGAGATAAGATTTCTAAGAAAAGTGAAGTAGAAAAGGAAGTAAAAGAGTCTGAGTTAGGTAATTGAAAGTAATACTAGAAAATGAGAAAGAGAGATAAGATTTCTAAGAAAAGTGAAGTAGAAAAGGAAGTAAAAGAGTCTGAGTTAGGTAATTGAAAGTAATACTAGAAAATGAGAAAGAGAGATAAGATTTCAAAGAAAAGGAAGTAAAAGAGTCTGAGTTAGGTAATTGAATTAATAATAGAAAATGAGAAAGAGAGATAAGATTTCTAAGAAAAGTGAAGTAGAAAAGGAAGTAAAAGAGTCTGAGTTAGGTAATCGAAAGTAATAATAGAAAATGAGAAAGAGAGATAAGATTTCTAAGAAAAGTGAAGTAGAAAAGGAAGTAAAAGAGTCTGAGTTAGGTAATTGAAAGTAATAATAGAAAATGAGAAAGAGAGATAAGATTTCTAAGAAAAGTGAAGTAGAAAAGGAAGTAAAAGAGTCTGAGTTAGGTAATTGAAAGTAATAATAGAAAATGAGAAAGAGAGATAAGATTTCTAAGAAAAGTGAAGTAGAAAAGGAAGTAAAAGAGTCTGAGTTAGGTAATTGAAAGTAATACTAGAAAATGAGAAAGAGAGATAAGATTTCAAAGAAAAGGAAGTAAAAGAGTCTGAGTTAGGTAATTGAAAGTAATAATAGAAAATGAGAAAGAGAGATAAGATTTCTAAGAAAAGTGAAGTAGAAAAGGAAGTAAAAGAGTCTGAGTTAGGTAATTGAAAGTAATAATAGAAAATGAGAAAGAGAGATAAGATTTCTAAGAAAAGTGAAGTAGAAAAGGAAGTAAAAGAGTCTGAGTTAGGTAATCGAAAGTAATAATAGAAAATGAGAAAGAGAGATAAGATTTCTAAGAAAATTGAAGTAGAAAAGGAAGTAAAAGAGTCTGAGTTTGGTAATTGAAAGTAATAATAGAAAATGAGAAAGAGAGATAAGATTTCTAAGAAAAGTGAAGTAGAAAAGGAAGTAAAAGAGTCTGAGTTAGGTAATTGAAAGTAATAATAGAAAATGAGAAAGAGAGATAAGATTTCTAAGAAAAGGAAGTAAAAGAGTCTGAGTTAGGTAATTGAAAGTAATAATAGAAAATGAGAAAGAGAGATAAGATTTTAAAGAAAAGTGAAGTAGAAAAGGAAGTAAAAGAGTCTGAGTTAGGTAATTGAAAGTAATAATAGAAAATGAGAAAGAGAGATAAGATTTCTAAGAAAAGTGAAGTAGAAAAGGAAGTAAAAGAGTCTGAGTTAGGTAATCGAAAGTAATAATAGAAAATGAGAAAGAGAGATAAGATTTCTAAGAAAAG
This sequence comes from Loxodes magnus, assembly GCA_946699065.1. Taxonomy (NCBI): domain Eukaryota; phylum Ciliophora; class Karyorelictea; order Loxodida; family Loxodidae; genus Loxodes; species Loxodes magnus. Next base: position 4,904 of record CAMPDV010005522.1, read on the forward strand.
TGAAGTAGAAAAGGAAGTAAAAGAGTCTGAGTTAGGTAATTGAAAGTAATAATAGAAAATGAGAAAGAGAGATAAGATTTCTAAGAAAAGTGAAGTAGAAAAGGAAGTAAAAGAGTCTGAGTTAGGTAATTGAAAGTAATAATAGAAAATGAGAAAGAGAGATAAGATTTCTAAGAAAAGTGAAGTAGAAAAGGAAGTAAAAGAGTCTGAGTTAGGTAATTGAAAGTAATACTAGAAAATGAGAAAGAGAGATAAGATTTCTAAGAAAAGTGAAGTAGAAAAGGAAGTAAAAGAGTCTGAGTTAGGTAATTGAAAGTAATAATAGAAAATGAGAAAGAGAGATAAGATTTCTAAGAAAAGTGAAGTAGAAAAGGAAGTAAAAGAGTCTGAGTTAGGTAATTGAAAGTAATAATAGAAAATGAGAAAGAGAGATAAGATTTCTAAGAAAAGTGAAGTAGAAAAGGAAGTAAAAGAGTCTGAGTTAGGTAATTGAAAGTAATAATAGAAAATGAGAAAGAGAGATAAGATTTCTAAGAAAAGTGAAGTAGAAAAGGAAGTAAAAGAGTCTGAGTTAGGTAATCGAAAGTAATAATAGAAAATGAGAAAGAGAGATAAGATTTCTAAGAAAAGTGAAGTAGAAAAGGAAGTAAAAGAGTCTGAGTTAGGTAATTGAAAGTAATAATAGAAAATGAGAAAGAGAGATAAGATTTCTAAGAAAAGTGAAGTAGAAAAGGAAGTAAAAGAGTCTGAGTTAGGTAATTGAAAGTAATACTAGAAAATGAGAAAGAGAGATAAGATTTCAAAGAAAAGGAAGTAAAAGAGTCTGAGTTAGGTAATTGAATTAATAATAGAAAATGAGAAAGAGAGATAAGATTTCTAAGAAAAGTGAAGTAGAAAAGGAAGTAAAAGAGTCTGAGTTAGGTAATCGAAAGTAATAATAGAAAATGAGAAAGAGAGATAAGATTTCTAAGAAAAGTGAAGTAGAAAAGGAAGTAAAAGAGTCTGAGTTAGGTAATTGAAAGTAATAATAGAAAATGAGAAAGAGAGATAAGATTTCTAAGAAAAGTGAAGTAGAAAAGGAAGTAAAAGAGTCTGAGTTAGGTAATTGAAAGTAATAATAGAAAATGAGAAAGAGAGATAAGATTTCTAAGAAAAGTGAAGTAGAAAAGGAAGTAAAAGAGTCTGAGTTAGGTAATTGAAAGTAATACTAGAAAATGAGAAAGAGAGATAAGATTTCAAAGAAAAGGAAGTAAAAGAGTCTGAGTTAGGTAATTGAAAGTAATAATAGAAAATGAGAAAGAGAGATAAGATTTCTAAGAAAAGTGAAGTAGAAAAGGAAGTAAAAGAGTCTGAGTTAGGTAATCGAAAGTAATAATAGAAAATGAGAAAGAGAGATAAGATTTCTAAGAAAAGTGAAGTAGAAAAGGAAGTAAAAGAGTCTGAGTTAGGTAATTGAAAGTAATAATAGAAAATGAGAAAGAGAGATAAGATTTCTAAGAAAAGTGAAGTAGAAAAGGAAGTAAAAGAGTCTGAGTTAGGTAATAGAAAGTAATACTAGAAAATGAGAAAGAGAGATAAGATTTCTAAGAAAAGGAAGTAAAAGAGTCTGAGTTAGGTAATTGAAAGTAATAATAGAAAATGAGAAAGAGAGATAAGATTTCTAAGAAAAGTGAAGTAGAAAAGGAAGTAAAAGAGTCTGAGTTAGGTAATTGAAAGTAATAATAGAAAATGAGAAAGAGAGATAAGATTTCTAAGAAAAGTGAAGTAGAAAAGGAAGTAAAAGAGTCTGAGTTAGGTAATCGAAAGTAATAATAGAAAATGAGAAAGAGAGATAAGATTTCTAAGAAAATTGAAGTAGAAAAGGAAGTAAAAGAGTCTGAGTTTGGTAATTGAAAGTAATAATAGAAAATGAGAAAGAGAGATAAGATTTCTAAGAAAAGTGAAGTAGAAAAGGAAGTAAAAGAGTCTGAGTTAGGTAATTGAAAGTAATAATAGAAAATGAGAAAGAGAGATAAGATTTCTAAGAAAAGGAAGTAAAAGAGTCTGAGTTAGGTAATTGAAAGTAATAATAGAAAATGAGAAAGAGAGATAAGATTTTAAAGAAAAGTGAAGTAGAAAAGGAAGTAAAAGAGTCTGAGTTAGGTAATTGAAAGTAATAATAGAAAATGAGAAAGAGAGATAAGATTTCTAAGAAAAGTGAAGTAGAAAAGGAAGTAAAAGAGTCTGAGTTAGGTAATTGAAAGTAATACTAGAAAATGAGAAAGAGAGATAAGATTTCTAAGAAAAGTGAAGTAGAAAAGGAAGTAAAAGAGTCTGAGTTAGGTAATTGAAAGTAATACTAGAAAATGAGAAAGAGAGATAAGATTTCTAAGAAAAGTGAAGTAGAAAAGGAAGTAAAAGAGTCTGAGTTAGGTAATTGAAAGTAATAATAGAAAATGAGAAAGAGAGATAAGATTTCTAAGAAAAGTGAAGTAGAAAAGGAAGTAAAAGAGTCTGAGTTAGGTAATTGAAAGTAATAATAGAAAATGAGAAAGAGAGATAAGATTTCTAAGAAAAGTGAAGTAGAAAAGGAAGTAAAAGAGTCTGAGTTAGGTAATTGAAAGTAATACTAGAAAATGAGAAAGAGAGATAAGATTTCAAAGAAAAGTGAAGTAGAAAAGGAAGTAAAAGAGTCTGAGTTAGGTAATTAAAAGTAATACTAGAAAATGAGAAAGAGAGATAAGATTTCTAAGAAAAGTGAAGTAGAAAAGGAAGTAAAAGAGTCTGAGTTAGGTAATTGAAAGTAATAATAGAAAATGAGAAAGAGAGATAAGATTTCTAAGAAAAGTGAAGTAGAAAAGGAAGTAAAAGAGTCTGAGTTAGGTAATTGAAAGTAATACTAGAAAATGAGAAAGAGAGATAAGATTTCTAAGAAAAGTGAAGTAGAAAAGGAAGTAAAAGAGTCTGAGTTAGGTAATTGAATTAATAATAGAAAATGAGAAAGAGAGATAAGATTTCTAAGAAAAGTGAAGTAGAAAAGGAAGTAAAAGAGTCTGAGTTAGGTAATTGAAAGTAATACTAGAAAATGAGAAAGAGAGATAAGATTTCTAAGAAAAGTGAAGTAGAAAAGGAAGTAAAAGAGTCTGAGTTAGGTAATTGAAAGTAATAATAGAAAATGAGAAAGAGAGATAAGATTTCTAAGAAAAGTGAAGTAGAAAAGGAAGTAAAAGAGTCTGAGTTAGGTAATTGAAAGTAATAATAGAAAATGAGAAAGAGAGATAAGATTTCTAAGAAAAGTGAAGTAGAAAAGGAAGTAAAAGAGTCTGAGTTAGGTAATAGAAAGTAATACTAGAAAATGAGAAAGAGAGATAAGATTTCTAAGAAAAGTGAAGTAGAAAAGGAAGTAAAAGAGTCTGAGTTAGGTAATTGAAAGTAATAATAGAAAATGAGAAAGAGAGATAAGATTTCTAAGAAAAGTGAAGTAGAAAAGGAAGTAAAAGAGTCTGAGTTAGGTAATAGAAAGTAATACTAGAAAATGAGAAAGAGAGATAAGATTTCTAAGAAAAGTGAAGTAGAAAAGGAAGTAAAAGAGTCTGAGTTAGGTAATAGAAAGTAATACTAGAAAATGAGAAAGAGAGATAAGATTTCTAAGAAAAGGAAGTAAAAGAGTCTGAGTTAGGTAATCGAAAGTAATAATAGAAAATGAGAAAGAGAGATAAGATTTCTAAGAAAAGTGAAGTAGAAAAGGAAGTAAAAGAGTCTGAGTTAGGTAATTGAAAGTAATAATAGAAAATGAGAAAGAGAGATAAGATTTCTAAGAAAAGTGAAGTAGAAAAGGAAGTAAAAGAGTCTGAGTTAGGTAATTGAAAGTAATACTAGAAAATGAGAAAGAGAGATAAGATTTCTAAGAAAAGTGAAGTAGAAAAGGAAGTAAAAGAGTCTGAGTTAGGTAATTGAAAGTAATAATAGAAAATGAGAAAGAGAGATAAGATTTCTAAGAAAAGTGAAGTAGAAAAGGAAGTAAAAGAGTCTGAGTTAGGTAATAGAAAGTTATACTAGAAAATGAGAAAGAGAGATAAGATTTCAAAGAAAAGGAAGTAAAAGAGTCTGAGTTAGGTAATTGAATTAATAATAGAAAATGAGAAAGAGAGATAAGATTTCTAAGAAAAGTGAAGTAGAAAAGGAAGTAAAAGAGTCTGAGTTAGGTAATTGAAAGTAATAATAGAAAATGAGAAAGAGAGATAAGATTTCTAAGAAAAGTGAAGTACAAAAGGAAGTAAAAGAGTCTGAGTTAGGTAATCGAAAGTAATAATAGAAAATGAGAAAGAGAGATAAGATTTCTAAGAAAAGTGAAGTAGAAAAGGAAGTAAAAGAGTCTGAGTTAGGTAATTGAAAGTAATAATAGAAAATGAGAAAGAGAGATAAGATTTCTAAGAAAAGTGAAGTAGAAAAGGAAGTAAAAGAGTCTGAGTTAGGTAATTGAAAGTAATAATAGAAAATGAGAAAGAGAGATAAGATTTCTAAGAAAAGTGAAGTAGAAAAGGAAGTAAAAGAGTCTGAGTTAGGTAATTGAAAGTAATAATAGAAAATGAGAAAGAGAGATAAGATTTCTAAGAAAAGTGAAGTAGAAAAGGAAGTAAAAGAGTCTGAGTTAGGTAATTGAAAGTAATAATAGAAAATGAGAAAGAGAGATAAGATTTCTAAGAAAAGTGAAGTAGAAAAGGAAGTAAAAGAGTCTGAGTTAGGTAATTGAAAGTAATACTAGAAAATGAGAAAGAGAGATAAGATTTCAAAGAAAAGGAAGTAAAAGAGTCTGAGTTAGGTAATTGAAAGTAATACTAGAAAATGAGAAAGAGAGATAAGATTTCTAAGAAAAGTGAAGTAGAAAAGGAAGTAAAAGAGTCTGAGTTAGGTAATTGAAAGTAATAATAGAAAATGAGAAAGAGAGATAAGATTTCTAAGAAAAGTGAAGTAGAAAAGGAAGTAAAAGAGTCTGAGTTAGGTAATTGAAAGTAATACTAGAAAATGAGAAAGAGAGATAAGATTTCTAAGAAAAGTGAAGTAGAAAAGGAAGTAAAAGAGTCTGAGTTAGGTAATAGAAAGTAATACTAGAAAATGAGAAAGAGAGATAAGATTTCTAAGAAAAGTGAAGTAGAAAAGGAAGTAAAAGAGTCTGAGTTAGGTAATAGAAAGTAATACTAGAAAATGAGAAAGAGAGATAAGATTTCTAAGAAAAGTGAAGTAGAAAAGGAAGTAAAAGAGTCTGAGTTAGGTAATTGAAAGTAATAATAGAAAATGAGAAAGAGAGATAAGATTTCTAAGAAAAGTGAAGTAGAAAAGGAAGTAAAAGAGTCTGAGTTAGGTAATAGAAAGTAATACTAGAAAATGAGAAAGAGAGATAAGATTTCTAAGAAAAGTGAAGTAGAAAAGGAAGTAAAAGAGTCTGAGTTAGGTAATAGAAAGTAATACTAGAAAATGAGAAAGAGAGATAAGATTTCTAAGAAAAGTGAAGTAGAAAAGGAAGTAAAAGAGTCTGAGTTAGGTAATTGAAAGTAATAATAGAAAATGAGAAAGAGAGATAAGATTTCTAAGAAAAGTGAAGTAGAAAAGGAAGTAAAAGAGTCTGAGTTAGGTAATAGAAAGTAATACTAGAAAATGAGAAAGAGAGATAAGATTTCTAAGAAAAGTGAAGTAGAAAAGGAAGTAAAAGAGTCTGAGTTAGGTAATAGAAAGTAATACTAGAAAATGAGAAAGAGAGATAAGATTTCTAAGAAAAGGAAGTAAAAGAGTCTGAGTTAGGTAATCGAAAGTAATAATAGAAAATGAGAAAGAGAGATAAGATTTCTAAGAAAAGTGAAGTAGAAAAGGAAGTAAAAGAGTCTGAGTTAGGTAATTGAAAGTAATAATAGAAAATGAGAAAGAGAGATAAGATTTCTAAGAAAAGTGAAGTAGAAAAGGAAGTAAAAGAGTCTGAGTTAGGTAATAGAAAGTAATACTAGAAAATGAGAAAGAGAGATAAGATTTCTAAGAAAAGTGAAGTAGAAAAGGAAGTAAAAGAGTCTGAGTTAGGTAATTGAAAGTAATAATAGAAAATGAGAAAGAGAGATAAGATTTCTAAGAAAAGTGAAGTAGAAAAGGAAGTAAAAGAGTCTGAGTTAGGTAATAGAAAGTTATACTAGAAAATGAGAAAGAGAGATAAGATTTCAAAGAAAAGGAAGTAAAAGAGTCTGAGTTAGGTAATTGAATTAATAATAGAAAATGAGAAAGAGAGATAAGATTTCTAAGAAAAGTGAAGTAGAAAAGGAAGTAAAAGAGTCTGAGTTAGGTAATTGAAAGTAATAATAGAAAATGAGAAAGAGAGATAAGATTTCTAAGAAAAGTGAAGTACAAAAGGAAGTAAAAGAGTCTGAGTTAGGTAATCGAAAGTAATAATAGAAAATGAGAAAGAGAGATAAGATTTCTAAGAAAAGTGAAGTAGAAAAGGAAGTAAAAGAGTCTGAGTTAGGTAATTGAAAGTAATAATAGAAAATGAGAAAGAGAGATAAGATTTCTAAGAAAAGTGAAGTAGAAAAGGAAGTAAAAGAGTCTGAGTTAGGTAATTGAAAGTAATAATAGAAAATGAGAAAGAGAGATAAGATTTCTAAGAAAAGTGAAGTAGAAAAGGAAGTAAAAGAGTCTGAGTTAGGTAATTGAATTAATAATAGAAAATGAGAAAGAGAGATAAGATTTCTAAGAAAAGTGAAGTAGAAAAGGAAGTAAAAGAGTCTGAGTTAGGTAATCGAAAGTAATAATAGAAAATGAGAAAGAGAGATAAGATTTCTAAGAAAAGTGAAGTAGAAAAGGAAGTAAAAGAGTCTGAGTTAGGTAATTGAAAGTAATAATAGAAAATGAGAAAGAGAGATAAGATTTCTAAGAAAAGTGAAGTAGAAAAGGAAGTAAAAGAGTCTGAGTTAGGTAATTGAAAGTAATAATAGAAAATGAGAAAGAGAGATAAGATTTCTAAGAAAAGGAAGTAAAAGAGTCTGAGTTAGGTAATTGAAAGTAATAATAGAAAATGAGAAAGAGAGATAAGATTTCTAAGAAAAGTGAAGTAGAAAAGGAAGTAAAAGAGTCTGAGTTAGGTAATAGAAAGTAATACTAGAAAATGAGAAAGAGAGATAAGATTTCTAAGAAAAGTGAAGTAGAAAAGGAAGTAAAAGAGTCTGAGTTAGGTAATTGAAAGTAATAATAGAAAATGAAAAAGAGAGATAAGATTTCTAAGAAAAGTGAAGTAGAAAAGGAAGTAAAAGAGTCTGAGTTAGGTAATAGAAAGTAATACTAGAAAATGAGAAAGAGAGATAAGATTTCTAAGAAAAGTGAAGTAGAAAAGGAAGTAAAAGAGTCTGAGTTAGGTAATTGAAAGTAATACTAGAAAATGAGAAAGAGAGATAAGATTTCAAAGAAAAGGAAGTAAAAGAGTCTGAGTTAGGTAATTGAATTAATAATAGAAAATGAGAAAGAGAGATAAGATTTCTAAGAAAAGTGAAGTAGAAAAGGAAGTAAAAGAGTCTGAGTTAGGTAATCGAAAGTAATAATAGAAAATGAGAAAGAGAGATAAGATTTCTAAGAAAAGTGAAGTAGAAAAGGAAGTAAAAGAGTCTGAGTTTGGTAATTGAAAGTAATAATAGAAAATGAGAAAGAGAGATAAGATTTCTAAGAAAAGTGAAGTAGAAAAGGAAGTAAAAGAGTCTGAGTTAGGTAATTGAAAGTAATAATAGAAAATGAGAAAGAGAGATAAGATTTCTAAGAAAAGTGAAGTAGAAAAGGAAGTAAAAGAGTCTGAGTTAGGTAATTGAAAGTAATACTAGAAAATGAGAAAGAGAGATAAGATTTCTAAGAAAAGTGAAGTAGAAAAGGAAGTAAAAGAGTCTGAGTTAGGTAATTGAAAGTAATAATAGAAAATGAGAAAGAGAGATAAGATTTCTAAGAAAAGTGAAGTAGAAAAGGAAGTAAAAGAGTCTGAGTTAGGTAATTGAAAGTAATAATAGAAAATGAGAAAGAGAGATAAGATTTCTAAGAAAAGTGAAGTAGAAAAGGAAGTAAAAGAGTCTGAGTTAGGTAATTGAAAGTAATAATAGAAAATGAGAAAGAGAGATAAGATTTCTAAGAAAAGTGAAGTAGAAAAGGAAGTAAAAGAGTCTGAGTTAGGTAATTGAAAGTAATAATAGAAAATGAGAAAGAGAGATAAGATTTCTAAGAAAAGTGAAGTAGAAAAGCAAGTAAAAGAGTCTGAGTTAGGTAATTGAAAGTAATAATAGAAAATGAGAAAGAGAGATAAGATTTCTAAGAAAAGTGAAGTAGAAAAGGAAGTAAAAGAGTCTGAGTTAGGTAATAGAAAGTAATACTAGAAAATGAGAAAGAGAGATAAGATTTCTAAGAAAAGTGAAGTAGAAAAGGAAGTAAAAGAGTCTGAGTTAGGTAATTGAAAGTAATACTAGAAAATGAGAAAGAGAGATAAGATTTCTAAGAAAAGTGAAGTAGAAAAGGAAGTAAAAGAGTCTGAGTTAGGTAATTGAAAGTAATAATAGAAAATGAGAAAGAGAGATAAGATTTCTAAGAAAAGTGAAGTAGAAAAGGAAGTAAAAGAGTCTGAGTTAGGTAATTGAAAGTAATAATAGAAAATGAGAAAGAGAGATAAGATTTCTAAGAAAAGTGAAGTAGAAAAGCAAGTAAAAGAGTCTGAGTTAGGTAATTGAAAGTAATAATAGAAAATGAGAAAGAGAGATAAGATTTCTAAGAAAAGGAAGTAAAAGAGTCTGAGTTAGGTAATAGAAAGTAATACTAGAAAATGAGAAAGAGAGATAAGATTTCTAAGAAAAGTGAAGTAGAAAAGGAAGTAAAAGAGTCTGAGTTAGGTAATAGAAAGTAATACTAGAAAATGAGAAAGAGAGATAAGATTTCTAAGAAAAGTGAAGTAGAAAAGGAAGTAAAAGAGTCTGAGTTAGGTAATTGAAAGTAATAATAGAAAATGAGAAAGAGAGATAAGATTTCTAAGAAAAGTGAAGTAGAAAAGGAAGTAAAAGAGTCTGAGTTAGGTAATAGAAAGTAATAATAGAAAATGAGAAAGAGAGATAAGATTTCTAAGAAAAGTGAAGTAGAAAAGGAAGTAAAAGAGTCTGAGTTAGGTAATAGAAAGTAATAATAGAAAATGAGAAAGAGAGATAAGATTTCTAAGAAAAGTGAAGTAGAAAAGGAAGTAAAAGAGTCTGAGTTAGGTAATTGAAAGTAATACTAGAAAATGAGAAAGAGAGATAAGATTTCTAAGAAAAGTGAAGTAAAAGAGTCTGAGTTAGGTAATTGAAAGTAATAATAGAAAATGAGAAAGAGAGATAAGATTTCTAAGAAAAGTGAAGTAGAAAAGGAAGTAAAAGAGTCTGAGTTAGGTAATTGAAAGTAATAATAGAAAATGAGAAAGAGAGATAAGATTTCTAAGAAAAGTGAAGTAGAAAAGCAAGTAAAAGAGTCTGAGTTAGGTAATTGAAAGTAATAATAGAAAATGAGAAAGAGAGATAAGATTTCTAAGAAAAGTGAAGTAGAAAAGGAAGTAAAAGAGTCTGAGTTAGGTAATAGAAAGTAATAATAGAAAATGAGAAAGAGAGATAAGATTTCTAAGAAAAGGAAGTAAAAGAGTCTGAGTTAGGTAATTGAAAGTAATAATAGAAAATGAGAAAGAGAGATAAGATTTCTAAGAAAAGTGAAGTAGAAAAGGAAGTAAAAGAGTCTGAGTTAGGTAATTGAAAGTAATAATAGAAAATGAGAAAGAGAGATAAGATTTCTAAGAAAAGGAAGTAAAAGAGTCTGAGTTAGGTAATAGAAAGTAATACTAGAAAATGAGAAAGAGAGATAAGATTTCTAAGAAAAGTGAAGTAGAAAAGGAAGTAAAAGAGTCTGAGTTAGGTAATTGAAAGTAATACTAGAAAATGAGAAAGAGAGATAAGATTTCTAAGAAAAGTGAAGTAGAAAAGGAAGTAAAAGAGTCTGAGTTAGGTAATTTAAAGTAATACTAGAAAATGAAAAAGAGAGATAAGATTTCTAAGAAAAGTGAAGTAGAAAAGGAAGTAAAAGAGTCTGAGTTAGGTAATTGAAAGTAATACTAGAAAATGAAAAAGAGAGATAAGATTTCTAAGAAAAGTGAAGTAGAAAAGGAAGTAAAAGAGTCTGAGTTAGGTAATTGAAAGTAATAATAGAAAATGAGAAAGAGAGATAAGATTTCTAAGAAAAGTGAAGTAGAAAAGGAAGTAAAAGAGTCTGAGTTAGGTAATAGAAAGTAATAATAGAAAATGAGAAAGAGAGATAAGATTTCTAAGAAAAGGAAGTAAAAGAGTCTGAGTTAGGTAATTGAAAGTAATAATAGAAAATGAGAAAGAGAGATAAGATTTCTAAGAAAAGGAAGTAAAAGAGTCTGAGTTAGGTAATTGAAAGTAATAATAGAAAATGAGAAAGAGAGATAAGATTTCTAAGAAAAGTGAAGTAGAAAAGGAAGTAAAAGAGTCTGAGTTAGGTAATTGAAAGTAATAATAGAAAATGAGAAAGAGAGATAAGATTTCTAAGAAAAGTGAAGTAGAAAAGGAAGTAAAAGAGTCTGAGTTAGGTAATTTAAAGTAATACTAGAAAATGAAAAAGAGAGATAAGATTTCTAAGAAAAGTGAAGTAGAAAAGGAAGTAAAAGAGTCTGAGTTAGGTAATTGAAAGTAATAATAGAAAATGAGAAAGAGAGATAAGATTTCTAAGAAAAGTGAAGTAGAAAAGGAAGTAAAAGAGTCTGAGTTAGGTAATTGAAAGTAATAATAGAAAATGAGAAAGAGAGATAAGATTTCTAAGAAAAGTGAAGTAGAAAAGGAAGTAAAAGAGTCTGAGTTAGGTAATTGAAAGTAATAATAGAAAATGAGAAAGAGAGATAAGATTTCTAAGAAAAGTGAAGTAGAAAAGGAAGTAAAAGAGTCTGAGTTAGGTAATTGAAAGTAATAATAGAAAATGAGAAAGAGAGATAAGATTTCTAAGAAAAGTGAAGTAGAAAAGGAAGTAAAAGAGTCTGAGTTAGGTAATAGAAAGTAATAATAGAAAATGAGAAAGAGAGATAAGATTTCTAAGAAAAGGAAGTAAAAGAGTCTGAGTTAGGTAATTGAAAGTAATAATAGAAAATGAGAAAGAGAGATAAGATTTCTAAGAAAAGTGAAGTAGAAAAGGAAGTAAAAGAGTCTGAGTTAGTAATTGAAAGTAATAATAGAAAATGAGAAAGAGAGATAAGATTTCTAAGAAAAGTGAAGTAGAAAAGGAAGTAAAAGAGTCTGAGTTAGGTAATTGAATTAATAATAGAAAATGAGAAAGAGAGATAAGATTTCTAAGAAAAGTGAAGTAGAAAAGGAAGTAAAAGAGTCTGAGTTAGGTAATAGAAAGTAATACTAGAAAATGAGAAAGAGAGATAAGATTTCTAAGAAAAGTGAAGTAGAAAAGGAAGTAAAAGAGTCTGAGTTAGGTAATTTAAAGTAATACTAGAAAATGAGAAAGAGAGATAAGATTTCTAAGAAAAGTGAAGTAGAAAAGGAAGTAAAAGAGTCTGAGTTAGGTAATTGAAAGTAATAATAGAAAATGAGAAAGAGAGATAAGATTTCTAAGAAAAGTGAAGTAGAAAAGGAAGTAAAAGAGTCTGAGTTAGGTAATAGAAAGTAATACTAGAAAATGAGAAAGAGAGATAAGATTTCTAAGAAAAGTGAAGTAGAAAAGGAAGTAAAAGAGTCTGAGTTAGGTAATAGAAAGTAATACTAGAAAATGAGAAAGAGAGATAAGATTTCTAAGAAAAGTGAAGTAGAAAAGGAAGTAAAAGAGTCTGAGTTAGGTAATTGAATTAATAATAGAAAATGAGAAAGAGAGATAAGATTTCTAAGAAAAGTGAAGTAGAAAAGGAAGTAAAAGAGTCTGAGTTAGGTAATTGAAAGTAATAATAGAAAATGAGAAAGAGAGATAAGATTTCTAAGAAAAGTGAAGTAGAAAAGGAAGTAAAAGAGTCTGAGTTAGGTAATTGAAAGTAATAATAGAAAATGAGAAAGAGAGATAAGATTTCTAAGAAAAGTGAAGTAGAAAAGGAAGTAAAAGAGTCTGAGTTAGGTAATTGAAAGTAATAATAGAAAATGAGAAAGAGAGATAAGATTTCTAAGAAAAGTGAAGTAGAAAAGGAAGTAAAAGAGTCTGAGTTAGGTAATAGAAAGTAATAATAGAAAATGAGAAAGAGAGATAAGATTTCTAAGAAAAGGAAGTAAAAGAGTCTGAGTTAGGTAATTGAAAGTAATAATAGAAAATGAGAAAGAGAGATAAGATTTCTAAGAAAAGGAAGTAAAAGAGTCTGAGTTAGGTAATTGAAAGTAATAATAGAAAATGAGAAAGAGAGATAAGATTTCTAAGAAAAGTGAAGTAGAAAAGGAAGTAAAAGAGTCTGAGTTAGGTAATAGAAAGTAATAATAGAAAATGAGAAAGAGAGATAAGATTCCTAAGAAAAGGAAGTAAAAGAGTCTGAGTTAGGTAATTGAAAGTAATAATAGAAAATGAGAAAGAGAGATAAGATTTCTAAGAAAAGGAAGTAAAAGAGTCTGAGTTAGGTAATTGAAAGTAATAATAGAAAATGAGAAAGAGAGATAAGATTTCTAAGAAAAGTGAAGTAGAAAAGGAAGTAAAAGAGTCTGAGTTAGGTAATTGAAAGTAATAATAGAAAATGAGAAAGAGAGATAAGATTTCTAAGAAAAGTGAAGTAGAAAAGGAAGTAAAAGAGTCTGAGTTAGGTAATTGAATTAATAATAGAAAATGAGAAAGAGAGATAAGATTTCTAAGAAAAGTGAAGTAGAAAAGGAAGTAAAAGAGTCTGAGTTAGGTAATTGAAAGTAATACTAGAAAATGAGAAAGAGAGATAAGATTTCTAAGAAAAGTGAAGTAGAAAAGGAAGTAAAAGAGTCTGAGTTAGGTAATTGAATTAATAATAGAAAATGAGAAAGAGAGATAAGATTTCTAAGAAAAGTGAAGTAGAAAAGGAAGTAAAAGAGTCTGAGTTAGGTAATTGAAAGTAATAATAGAAAATGAGAAAGAGAGATAAGATTTCTAAGAAAAGTGAAGTAGAAAAGGAAGTAAAAGAGTCTGAGTTAGGTAATTGAAAGTAATAATAGAAAATGAGAAAGAGAGATAAGATTTCTAAGAAAAGTGAAGTAGAAAAGGAAGTAAAAGAGTCTGAGTTAGGTAATAGAAAGTAATACTAGAAAATGAGAAAGAGAGATAAGATTTCTAAGAAAAGTGAAGTAGAAAAGGAAGTAAAAGAGTCTGAGTTAGGTAATTGAAAGTAATAATAGAAAATGAGAAAGAGAGATAAGATTTCTAAGAAAAGGAAGTAAAAGAGTCTGAGTTAGGTAATTGAAAGTAATAATAGAAAATGAGAAAGAGAGATAAGATTTCTAAGAAAAGGAAGTAAAAGAGTCTGAGTTAGGTAATTGAAAGTAATAATAGAAAATGAGAAAGAGAGATAAGATTTCTAAGAAAAGTGAAGTAGAAAAGGAAGTAAAAGAGTCTGAGTTAGGTAATAGAAAGTAATAATAGAAAATGAGAAAGAGAGATAAGATTTCTAAGAAAAGGAAGTAAAAGAGTCTGAGTTAGGTAATTGAAAGTAATAATAGAAAATGAGAAAGAGAGATAAGATTTCTAAGAAAAGGAAGTAAAAGAGTCTGAGTTAGGTAATTGAAAGTAATAATAGAAAATGAGAAAGAGAGATAAGATTTCTAAGAAAAGTGAAGTAGAAAAGGAAGTAAAAGAGTCTGAGTTAGGTAATTGAAAGTAATAATAGAAAATGAGAAAGAGAGATAAGATTTCTAAGAAAAGTGAAGTAGAAAAGGAAGTAAAAGAGTCTGAGTTAGGTAATAGAAAGTAATAATAGAAAATGAGAAAGAGAGATAAGATTTCTAAGAAAAGTGAAGTAGAAAAGGAAGTAAAAGAGTCTGAGTTAGGTAATTGAAAGTAATAATAGAAAATGAGAAAGAGAGATAAGATTTCTAAGAAAAGGAAGTAAAAGAGTCTGAGTTAGGTAATTGAAAGTAATACTAGAAAATGAGAAAGAGAGATAAGATTTCTAAGAAAAGGAAGTAAAAGAGTCTGAGTTAGGTAATTGAAAGTAATAATAGAAAATGAGAAAGAGAGATAAGATTTCTAAGAAAAGTGAAGTAGAAAAGGAAGTAAAAGAGTCTGAGTTAGGTAATTGAAAGTAATAATAGAAAATGAGAAAGAGAGATAAGATTTCTAAGAAAAGTGAAGTAGAAAAGCAAGTAAAAGAGTCTGAGTTAGGTAATTGAAAGTAATAATAGAAAATGAGAAAGAGAGATAAGATTTCTAAGAAAAGTGAAGTAGAAAAGGAAGTAAAAGAGTCTGAGTTAGGTAATAGAAAGTAATACTAGAAAATGAGAAAGAGAGATAAGATTTCTAAGAAAAGTGAAGTAGAAAAGGAAGTAAAAGAGTCTGAGTTAGGTAATTGAAAGTAATAATAGAAAATGAGAAAGAGAGATAAGATTTCTAAGAAAAGTGAAGTAGAAAAGGAAGTAAAAGAGTCTGAGTTAGGTAATAGAAAGTAATACTAGAAAATGAGAAAGAGAGATAAGATTTCTAAGAAAAGTGAAGTAGAAAAGGAAGTAAAAGAGTCTGAGTTAGGTAATTGAAAGTAATAATAGAAAATGAGAAAGAGAGATAAGATTTCTAAGAAAAGTGAAGTAGAAAAGGAAGTAAAAGAGTCTGAGTTAGGTAATAGAAAGTAATAATAGAAAATGAGAAAGAGAGATAAGATTTCTAAGAAAAGTGAAGTAGAAAAGGAAGTAAAAGAGTCTGAGTTAGGTAATAGAAAGTAATAATAGAAAATGAGAAAGAGAGATAAGATTTCTAAGAAAAGTGAAGTAGAAAAGGAAGTAAAAGAGTCTGAGTTAGGTAATTGAAAGTAATACTAGAAAATGAGAAAGAGAGATAAGATTTCTAAGAAAAGTGAAGTAGAAAAGGAAGTAAAAGAGTCTGAGTTAGGTAATTGAAAGTAATAATAGAAAATGAGAAAGAGAGATAAGATTTCTAAGAAAAGTGAAGTAGAAAAGGAAGTAAAAGAGTCTGAGTTAGGTAATTGAAAGTAATAATAGAAAATGAGAAAGAGAGATAAGATTTCTAAGAAAAGGAAGTAAAAGAGTCTGAGTTAGGTAATTGAAAGTAATAATAGAAAATGAGAAAGAGAGATAAGATTTCTAAGAAAAGTGAAGTAGAAAAGGAAGTAAAAGAGTCTGAGTTAGGTAATTGAAAGTAATAATAGAAAATGAGAAAGAGAGATAAGATTTCTAAGAAAAGTGAAGTAGAAAAGGAAGTAAAAGAGTCTGAGTTAGGTAATAGAAAGTAATAATAGAAAATGAGAAAGAGAGATAAGATTTCTAAGAAAAGTGAAGTAGAAAAGGAAGTAAAAGAGTCTGAGTTAGGTAATTGAAAGTAATAATAGAAAATGAGAAAGAGAGATAAGATTTCTAAGAAAAGGAAGTAAAAGAGTCTGAGTTAGGTAATTGAAAGTAATACTAGAAAATGAGAAAGAGAGATAAGATTTCTAAGAAAAGGAAGTAAAAGAGTCTGAGTTAGGTAATTGAAAGTAATAATAGAAAATGAGAAAGAGAGATAAGATTTCTAAGAAAAGTGAAGTAGAAAAGGAAGTAAAAGAGTCTGAGTTAGGTAATTGAAAGTAATAATAGAAAATGAGAAAGAGAGATAAGATTTCTAAGAAAAGTGAAGTAGAAAAGCAAGTAAAAGAGTCTGAGTTAGGTAATTGAAAGTAATAATAGAAAATGAGAAAGAGAGATAAGATTTCTAAGAAAAGTGAAGTAGAAAAGGAAGTAAAAGAGTCTGAGTTAGGTAATAGAAAGTAATACTAGAAAATGAGAAAGAGAGATAAGATTTCTAAGAAAAGTGAAGTAGAAAAGGAAGTAAAAGAGTCTGAGTTAGGTAATTGAAAGTAATAATAGAAAATGAGAAAGAGAGATAAGATTTCTAAGAAAAGTGAAGTAGAAAAGGAAGTAAAAGAGTCTGAGTTAGGTAATAGAAAGTAATACTAGAAAATGAGAAAGAGAGATAAGATTTCTAAGAAAAGTGAAGTAGAAAAGGAAGTAAAAGAGTCTGAGTTAGGTAATTGAAAGTAATAATAGAAAATGAGAAAGAGAGATAAGATTTCTAAGAAAAGTGAAGTAGAAAAGGAAGTAAAAGAGTCTGAGTTAGGTAATAGAAAGTAATAATAGAAAATGAGAAAGAGAGATAAGATTTCTAAGAAAAGTGAAGTAGAAAAGGAAGTAAAAGAGTCTGAGTTAGGTAATAGAAAGTAATAATAGAAAATGAGAAAGAGAGATAAGATTTCTAAGAAAAGTGAAGTAGAAAAGGAAGTAAAAGAGTCTGAGTTAGGTAATAGAAAGTAATACTAGAAAATGAGAAAGAGAGATAAGATTTCTAAGAAAAGTGAAGTAGAAAAGGAAGTAAAAGAGTCTGAGTTAGGTAATTGAAAGTAATAATAGAAAATGAGAAAGAGAGATAAGATTTCTAAGAAAAGTGAAGTAGAAAAGGAAGTAAAAGAGTCTGAGTTAGGTAATTGAAAGTAATAATAGAAAATGAGAAAGAGAGATAAGATTTCTAAGAAAAGGAAGTAAAAGAGTCTGAGTTAGGTAATTGAAAGTAATAATAGAAAATGAGAAAGAGAGATAAGATTTCTAAGAAAAGTGAAGTAGAAAAGGAAGTAAAAGAGTCTGAGTTAGGTAATCGAAAGTAATAATAGAAAATGAGAAAGAGAGATAAGATTTCTAAGAAAAGTGAAGTAGAAAAGGAAGTAAAAGAGTCTGAGTTAGGTAATTGAAAGTAATAATAGAAAATGAGAAAGAGAGATAAGATTTCTAAGAAAAGTGAAGTAGAAAAGGAAGTAAAAGAGTCTGAGTTAGGTAATAGAAAGTAATAATAGAAAATGAGAAAGAGAGATAAGATTTCTAAGAAAAGTGAAGTAGAAAAGGAAGTAAAAGAGTCTGAGTTAGGTAATTGAAAGTAATAATAGAAAATGAGAAAGAGAGATAAGATTTCTAAGAAAAGTGAAGTAGAAAAGGAAGTAAAAGAGTCTGAGTTAGGTAATAGAAAGTAATAATAGAAAATGAGAAAGAGAGATAAGATTTCTAAGAAAAGGAAGTAAAAGAGTCTGAGTTAGGTAATTGAAAGTAATAATAGAAAATGAGAAAGAGAGATAAGATTTCTAAGAAAAGTGAAGTAGAAAAGGAAGTAAAAGAGTCTGAGTTAGGTAATTGAAAGTAATAATAGAAAATGAGAAAGAGAGATAAGATTTCTAAGAAAAGTGAAGTAGAAAAGGAAGTAAAAGAGTCTGAGTTAGGTAATTGAAAGTAATACTAGAAAATGAGAAAGAGAGATAAGATTTCTAAGAAAAGTGAAGTAGAAAAGGAAGTAAAAGAGTCTGAGTTTGGTAATTGAAAGTAATAATAGAAAATGAGAAAGAGAGATAAGATTTCTAAGAAAAGTGAAGTAGAAAAGGAAGTAAAAGAGTCTGAGTTAGGTAATTGAAAGTAATAATAGAAAATGAGAAAGAGAGATAAGATTTCTAAGAAAAGTGAAGTAGAAAAGGAAGTAAAAGAGTCTGAGTTAGGTAATTTAAAGTAATACTAGAAAATGAAAAAGAGAGATAAGATTTCTAAGAAAAGTGAAGTAGAAAAGGAAGTAAAAGAGTCTGAGTTAGGTAATTGAAAGTAATACTAGAAAATGAGAAAGAGAGATAAGATTTCTAAGAAAAGTGAAGTAGAAAAGGAAGTAAAAGAGTCTGAGTTAGGTAATTGAAAGTAATACTAGAAAATGAGAAAGAGAGATAAGATTTCTAAGAAAAGTGAAGTAGAAAAGGAAGTAAAAGAGTCTGAGTTAGGTAATTGAAAGTAATAATAGAAAATGAGAAAGAGAGATAAGATTTCTAAGAAAAGTGAAGTAGAAAAGCAAGTAAAAGAGTCTGAGTTAGGTAATTGAAAGTAATAATAGAAAATGAGAAAGAGAGATAAGATTTCTAAGAAAAGTGAAGTAGAAAAGGAAGTAAAAGAGTCTGAGTTAGGTAATTGAAAGTAATAATAGAAAATGAGAAAGAGAGATAAGATTTCTAAGAAAAGTGAAGTAGAAAAGGAAGTAAAAGAGTCTGAGTTAGGTAATTTAAAGTAATACTAGAAAATGAAAAAGAGAGATAAGATTTCTAAGAAAAGTGAAGTAGAAAAGGAAGTAAAAGAGTCTGAGTTAGGTAATTGAAAGTAATAATAGAAAATGAGAAAGAGAGATAAGATTTCTAAGAAAAGTGAAGTAGAAAAGGAAGTAAAAGAGTCTGAGTTAGGTAATAGAAAGTAATACTAGAAAATGAGAAAGAGAGATAAGATTTCTAAGAAAAGTGAAGTAGAAAAGGAAGTAAAAGAGTCTGAGTTAGGTAATTGAAAGTAATAATAGAAAATGAGAAAGAGAGATAAGATTTCTAAGAAAAGTGAAGTAGAAAAGGAAGTAAAAGAGTCTGAGTTAGGTAATTGAAAGTAATAATAGAAAATGAGAAAGAGAGATAAGATTTCTAAGAAAAGTGAAGTAGAAAAGGAAGTAAAAGAGTCTGAGTTAGGTAATTGAAAGTAATAATAGAAAATGAGAAAGAGAGATAAGATTTCTAAGAAAAGTGAAGTAGAAAAGGAAGTAAAAGAGTCTGAGTTAGGTAATTGAAAGTAATAATAGAAAATGAGAAAGAGAGATAAGATTTCTAAGAAAAGTGAAGTAGAAAAGGAAGTAAAAGAGTCTGAGTTAGGTAATTGAAAGTAATAATAGAAAATGAAAAAGAGAGATAAGATTTCTAAGAAAAGTGAAGTAGAAAAGGAAGTAAAAGAGTCTGAGTTAGGTAATAGAAAGTAATACTAGAAAATGAGAAAGAGAGATAAGATTTCTAAGAAAAGTGAAGTAGAAAAGGAAGTAAAAGAGTCTGAGTTAGGTAATTGAAAGTAATAATAGAAAATGAGAAAGAGAGATAAGATTTCTAAGAAAAGTGAAGTAGAAAAGCAAGTAAAAGAGTCTGAGTTAGGTAATAGAAAGTAATAATAGAAAATGAGAAAGAGAGATAAGATTTCTAAGAAAAGTGAAGTAGAAAAGGAAGTAAAAGAGTCTGAGTTAGGTAATAGAAAGTAATACTAGAAAATGAGAAAGAGAGATAAGATTTCTAAGAAAAGTGAAGTAGAAAAGGAAGTAAAAGAGTCTGAGTTAGGTAATTGAAAGTAATAATAGAAAATGAGAAAGAGAGATAAGATTTCTAAGAAAAGTGAAGTAGAAAAGCAAGTAAAAGAGTCTGAGTTAGGTAATAGAAAGTAATAATAGAAAATGAGAAAGAGAGATAAGATTTCTAAGAAAAGTGAAGTAGAAAAGCAAGTAAAAGAGTCTGAGTTAGGTAATAGAAAGTAATACTAGAAAATGAGAAAGAGAGATAAGATTTCTAAGAAAAGTGAAGTAGAAAAGGAAGTAAAAGAGTCTGAGTTAGGTAATTGAAAGTAATAATAGAAAATGAGAAAGAGAGATAAGATTTCTAAGAAAAGTGAAGTAGAAAAGGAAGTAAAAGAGTCTGAGTTAGGTAATTGAAAGTAATAATAGAAAATGAGAAAGAGAGATAAGATTTCTAAGAAAAGTGAAGTAGAAAAGCAAGTAAAAGAGTCTGAGTTAGGTAATTGAAAGTAATAATAGAAAATGAGAAAGAGAGATAAGATTTCTAAGAAAAGTGAAGTAGAAAAGGAAGTAAAAGAGTCTGAGTTAGGTAATTGAAAGTAATAATAGAAAATGAGAAAGAGAGATAAGATTTCTAAGAAAAGTGAAGTAGAAAAGGAAGTAAAAGAG
>CAMPDV010005523.1:0-27919 GCA_946699065.1 Loxodes magnus
GAAATTTTACTAACAGAGTGAGTTAACAATGTATGAAAAATAGTTGTGTAATTTTTAAAGTAAAAAAAAACATAGTTTTTGATATGTTTTGAAGTGAGAATACGAAATTTTACTACCAGAGTGAGTTAACAATGTATGAAAAATAGTTGTGTAATTTTTAAAGTAAAAAAAAACATAGTTTTTGATATGTTTTGAAGTGAGAAATTAAAATTTTAATACCAGAGTGAGTTAACAATGTATGAAAAATAGTTGAGTAATTTTTAAAGTAAAAAAAAACATAGTTTTTGATATGTTTTGAAGTGAGAATACGAAATTTTAATACCAGAGTGAGTTAACAATGTATGAAAAATAGTTGAGTAATTTTTAAAGTAAAAAAAAACATAGTTTTTGATATGTTTTGAAGTGAGAATACGAAATTTTACTACCAGAGTGAGTTAACAATGTATGAAAAATAGTTGAGTAATTTTTAAAGTAAAAAAAAACATAGTTTTTGATATGTTTTGAAGTGAGAATACGAAATTTTAATACCAGAGTGAGTTAACAATGTATGAAAAATAGTTGTGTAATTTTTAAAGTAAAAAAAAACATAGTTTTTGATATGTTTTGAAGTGAGAATACGAAATTTTACTACCAGAGTGAGTTAACAATGTATGAAAAATAGTTGAGTAATTTTTAAAGTAAAAAAAAACATAGTTTTTGATATGTTTTGAAGTGAGAAATTAAAATTTTACTACCAGAGTGAGTTAACAATGTATGAAAAATAGTTGAGTAATTTTTAAAGTAAAAAAAAACATAGTTTTTGATATGTTTTGAAGTGAGAAATTAAAATTTTAATACCAGAGTGAGTTAACAATGTATGAAAAATAGTTGAGTAATTTTTAAAGTAAAAAAAAACATAGTTTTTGATATGTTTTGAAGTGAGAAATTAAAATTTTAATACCAGAGTGAGTTAACAATGTATGAAAAATAGTTGTGTAATTTTTAAAGTAAAAAAAAACATAGTTTTTGATATGTTTTGAAGTGAGAATACGAAATTTTACTACCAGAGTGAGTTAACAATGTATGAAAAATAGTTGAGTAATTTTTAAAGTAAAAAAAAACATAGTTTTTGATATGTTTTGAAGTGAGAAATTAAAATTTTACTACCAGAGTGAGTTAACAATGTATGAAAAATAGTTGAGTAATTTTTAAAGTAAAAAAAAACATAGTTTTTGATATGTTTTGAAGTGAGAAATTAAAATTTTAATACCAGAGTGAGTTAACAATGTATGAAAAATAGTTGAGTAATTTTTAAAGTAAAAAAAAACATAGTTTTTGATATGTTTTGAAGTGAGAAATTAAAATTTTACTAACAGAGTGAGTTAACAATGTATGAAAAATAGTTGTGTAATTTTTAAAGTAAAAAAAAAACATAGTTTTTGATATGTTTTGAAGTGAGAATACGAAATTTTACTAACAGAGTGAGTTAACAATGTATGAAAAATAGTTGAGTAATTTTTAAAGTAAAAAAAAAACATAGTTTTTGATATGTTTTGAAGTGAGAATACGAAATTTTACTACCAGAGTGAGTTAACAATGTATGAAAAATAGTTGTGTAATTTTTAAAGTAAAAAAAAACATAGTTTTTGATATGTTTTGAAGTGAGAATACGAAATTTTAATACCAGAGTGAGTTAACAATGTATGAAAAATAGTTGTGTAATTTTTAAAGTAAAAAAAAACATAGTTTTTGATATGTTTTGAAGTGAGAATACGAAATTTTACTACCAGAGTGAGTTAACAATGTATGAAAAATAGTTGAGTAATTTTTAAAGTAAAAAAAAACATAGTTTTTGATATGTTTTGAAGTGAGAATACGAAATTTTACTACCAGAGTGAGTTAACAATGTATGAAAAATAGTTGAGTAATTTTTAAAGTAAAAAAAAACATAGTTTTTGATATGTTTTGAAGTGAGAATACGAAATTTTACTACCAGAGTGAGTTAACAATGTATGAAAAATAGTTGAGTAATTTTTAAAGTAAAAAAAAACATAGTTTTTGATATGTTTTGAAGTGAGAATACGAAATTTTACTAACAGAGTGAGTTAACAATGTATGAAAAATAGTTGTGTAATTTTTAAAGTAAAAAAAAACATAGTTTTTGATATGTTTTGAAGTGAGAATACGAAATTTTAATACCAGAGTGAGTTAACAATGTATGAAAAATAGTTGAGTAATTTTTAAAGTAAAAAAAAACATAGTTTTTGATATGTTTTGAAGTGAGAATACGAAATTTTACTACCAGAGTGAGTTAACAATGTATGAAAAATAGTTGAGTAATTTTTAAAGTAAAAAAAAACATAGTTTTTGATATGTTTTGAAGTGAGAAATTAAAATTTTACTACCAGAGTGAGTTAACAATGTATGAAAAATAGTTGAGTAATTTTTAAAGTAAAAAAAAAACATAGTTTTTGATATGTTTTGAAGTGAGAATACGAAATTTTACTACCAGAGTGAGTTAACAATGTATGAAAAATAGTTGAGTAATTTTTAAAGTAAAAAAAAACATTGTTTTTGATATGTTTTGAAGTGAGAATACGAAATTTTACTACCAGAGTGAGTTAACAATGTATGAAAAATAGTTGTGTAATTTTTAAAGTAAAAAAAAACATAGTTTTTGATATGTTTTGAAGTGAGAAATTAAAATTTTACTACCAGAGTGAGTTAACAATGTATGAAAAATAGTTGAGTAATTTTTAAAGTAAAAAAAAACATAGTTTTTGATATGTTTTGAAGTGAGAAATTAAAATTTTAATACCAGAGTGAGTTAACAATGTATGAAAAATAGTTGAGTAATTTTTAAAGTAAAAAAAAACATAGTTTTTGATATGTTTTGAAGTGAGAATACGAAATTTTACTACCAGAGTGAGTTAACAATGTATGAAAAATAGTTGTGTAATTTTTAAAGTAAAAAAAAACATAGTTTTTGATATGTTTTGAAGTGAGAATACGAAATTTTACTACCAGAGTGAGTTAACAATGTATGAAAAATAGTTGTGTAATTTTTAAAGTAAAAAAAAACATAGTTTTTGATATGTTTTGAAGTGAGAATACGAAATTTTACTACCAGAGTGAGTTAACAATGTATGAAAAATAGTTGAGTAATTTTTAAAGTAAAAAAAAACATAGTTTTTGATATGTTTTGAAGTGAGAATACGAAATTTTACTACCAGAGTGAGTTAACAATGTATGAAAAATAGTTGTGTAATTTTTAAAGTAAAAAAAAACATAGTTTTTGATATGTTTTGAAGTGAGAATACGAAATTTTAATACCAGAGTGAGTTAACAATGTATGAAAAATAGTTGTGTAATTTTTAAAGTAAAAAAAAACATAGTTTTTGATATGTTTTGAAGTGAGAATACGAAATTTTACTACCAGAGTGAGTTAACAATGTATGAAAAATAGTTGAGTAATTTTTAAAGTAAAAAAAAACATAGTTTTTGATATGTTTTGAAGTGAGAAATTAAAATTTTACTACCAGAGTGAGTTAACAATGTATGAAAAATAGTTGAGTAATTTTTAAAGTAAAAAAAAACATAGTTTTTGATATGTTTTGAAGTGAGAATACGAAATTTTAATACCAGAGTGAGTTAACAATGTATGAAAAATAGTTGAGTAATTTTAAAGTAAAAAAAAACATAGTTTTTGATATGTTTTGAAGTGAGAATACGAAATTTTACTACCAGAGTGAGTTAACAATGTATGAAAAATAGTTGAGTAATTTTTAAAGTAAAAAAAAACATAGTTTTTGATATGTTTTGAAGTGAGAATACGAAATTTTAATACCAGAGTGAGTTAACAATGTATGAAAAATAGTTGAGTAATTTTTAAAGTAAAAAAAAACATAGTTTTTGATATGTTTTGAAGTGAGAATACGAAATTTTACTACCAGAGTGAGTTAACAATGTATGAAAAATAGTTGAGTAATTTTTAAAGTAAAAAAAAACATAGTTTTTGATATGTTTTGAAGTGAGAAATTAAAATTTTACTACCAGAGTGAGTTAACAATGTATGAAAAATAGTTGTGTAATTTTTAAAGTAAAAAAAAACATAGTTTTTGATATGTTTTGAAGTGAGAAATTAAAATTTTACTACCAGAGTGAGTTAACAATGTATGAAAAATAGTTGAGTAATTTTTAAAGTAAAAAAAAACATAGTTTTTGATATGTTTTGAAGTGAGAAATTAAAATTTTAATACCAGAGTGAGTTAACAATGTATGAAAAATAGTTGTGTAATTTTTAAAGTAAAAAAAAACATTGTTTTTGATATGTTTTGAAGTGAGAATACGAAATTTTACTACCAGAGTGAGTTAACAATGTATGAAAAATAGTTGAGTAATTTTTAAAGTAAAAAAAAAACATAGTTTTTGATATGTTTTGAAGTGAGAATACGAAATTTTACTACCAGAGTGAGTTAACAATGTATGAAAAATAGTTGAGTAATTTTTAAAGTAAAAAAAAACATAGTTTTTGATATGTTTTGAAGTGAGAAATTAAAATTTTACTACCAGAGTGAGTTAACAATGTATGAAAAATAGTTGAGTAATTTTTAAAGTAAAAAAAAACATAGTTTTTGATATGTTTTGAAGTGAGAATACGAAATTTTAATACCAGAGTGAGTTAACAATGTATGAAAAATAGTTGAGTAATTTTTAAAGTAAAAAAAAACATAGTTTTTGATATGTTTTGAAGTGAGAATACGAAATTTTACTACCAGAGTGAGTTAACAATGTATGAAAAATAGTTGAGTAATTTTTAAAGTAAAAAAAAACATAGTTTTTGATATGTTTTGAAGTGAGAAATTAAAATTTTACTACCAGAGTGAGTTAACAATGTATGAAAAATAGTTGAGTAATTTTTAAAGTAAAAAAAAACATAGTTTTTGATATGTTTTGAAGTGAGAATACGAAATTTTACTACCAGAGTGAGTTAACAATGTATGAAAAATAGTTGAGTAATTTTTAAAGTAAAAAAAAACATTGTTTTTGATATGTTTTGAAGTGAGAATACGAAATTTTACTACCAGAGTGAGTTAACAATGTATGAAAAATAGTTGTGTAATTTTTAAAGTAAAAAAAAACATAGTTTTTGATATGTTTTGAAGTGAGAAATTAAAATTTTACTACCAGAGTGAGTTAACAATGTATGAAAAAATAGTTGAGTAATTTTTAAAGTAAAAAAAAACATAGTTTTTGATATGTTTTGAAGTGAGAAATTAAAATTTTAATACCAGAGTGAGTTAACAATGTATGAAAAATAGTTGAGTAATTTTTAAAGTAAAAAAAAACATAGTTTTTGATATGTTTTGAAGTGAGAAATTAAAATTTTACTACCAGAGTGAGTTAACAATGTATGAAAAATAGTTGTGTAATTTTTAAAGTAAAAAAAAACATAGTTTTTGATATGTTTTGAAGTGAGAATACGAAATTTTACTACCAGAGTGAGTTAACAATGTATGAAAAATAGTTGTGTAATTTTTAAAGTAAAAAAAAACATAGTTTTTGATATGTTTTGAAGTGAGAATACGAAATTTTACTACCAGAGTGAGTTAACAATGTATGAAAAATAGTTGAGTAATTTTTAAAGTAAAAAAAAAACATTGTTTTTGATATGTTTTGAAGTGAGAATACGAAATTTTACTACCAGAGTGAGTTAACAATGTATGAAAAATAGTTGTGTAATTTTTAAAGTAAAAAAAAACATAGTTTTTGATATGTTTTGAAGTGAGAAATTAAAATTTTACTACCAGAGTGAGTTAACAATGTATGAAAAATAGTTGAGTAATTTTTAAAGTAAAAAAAAACATAGTTTTTGATATGTTTTGAAGTGAGAAATTAAAATTTTAATACCAGAGTGAGTTAACAATGTATGAAAAATAGTTGAGTAATTTTTAAAGTAAAAAAAAACATAGTTTTTGATATGTTTTGAAGTGAGAATACGAAATTTTACTACCAGAGTGAGTTAACAATGTATGAAAAATAGTTGTGTAATTTTTAAAGTAAAAAAAAACATAGTTTTTGATATGTTTTGAAGTGAGAATACGAAATTTTACTACCAGAGTGAGTTAACAATGTATGAAAAATAGTTGAGTAATTTTTAAAGTAAAAAAAAACATAGTTTTTGATATGTTTTGAAGTGAGAAATTAAAATTTTACTACCAGAGTGAGTTAACAATGTATGAAAAATAGTTGAGTAATTTTTAAAGTAAAAAAAAAACATAGTTTTTGATATGTTTTGAAGTGAGAATACGAAATTTTACTACCAGAGTGAGTTAACAATGTATGAAAAATAGTTGAGTAATTTTTAAAGTAAAAAAAAACATTGTTTTTGATATGTTTTGAAGTGAGAATACGAAATTTTACTACCAGAGTGAGTTAACAATGTATGAAAAATAGTTGTGTAATTTTTAAAGTAAAAAAAAACATAGTTTTTGATATGTTTTGAAGTGAGAAATTAAAATTTTACTACCAGAGTGAGTTAACAATGTATGAAAAATAGTTGAGTAATTTTTAAAGTAAAAAAAAACATAGTTTTTGATATGTTTTGAAGTGAGAAATTAAAATTTTAATACCAGAGTGAGTTAACAATGTATGAAAAATAGTTGAGTAATTTTTAAAGTAAAAAAAAACATAGTTTTTGATATGTTTTGAAGTGAGAAATTAAAATTTTACTACCAGAGTGAGTTAACAATGTATGAAAAATAGTTGTGTAATTTTTAAAGTAAAAAAAAACATAGTTTTTGATATGTTTTGAAGTGAGAATACGAAATTTTACTACCAGAGTGAGTTAACAATGTATGAAAAATAGTTGTGTAATTTTTAAAGTAAAAAAAAACATAGTTTTTGATATGTTTTGAAGTGAGAATACGAAATTTTACTACCAGAGTGAGTTAACAATGTATGAAAAATAGTTGAGTAATTTTTAAAGTAAAAAAAAACATAGTTTTTGATATGTTTTGAAGTGAGAAATTAAAATTTTACTACCAGAGTGAGTTAACAATGTATGAAAAATAGTTGAGTAATTTTTAAAGTAAAAAAAAACATAGTTTTTGATATGTTTTGAAGTGAGAATACGAAATTTTAATACCAGAGTGAGTTAACAATGTATGAAAAATAGTTGAGTAATTTTTAAAGTAAAAAAAAACATAGTTTTTGATATGTTTTGAAGTGAGAATACGAAATTTTACTACCAGAGTGAGTTAACAATGTATGAAAAATAGTTGAGTAATTTTTAAAGTAAAAAAAAACATAGTTTTTGATATGTTTTGAAGTGAGAAATTAAAATTTTACTACCAGAGTGAGTTAACAATGTATGAAAAATAGTTGAGTAATTTTTAAAGTAAAAAAAAACATAGTTTTTGATATGTTTTGAAGTGAGAATACGAAATTTTAATACCAGAGTGAGTTAACAATGTATGAAAAATAGTTGAGTAATTTTTAAAGTAAAAAAAAACATAGTTTTTGATATGTTTTGAAGTGAGAATACGAAATTTTAATACCAGAGTGAGTTAACAATGTATGAAAAATAGTTGAGTAATTTTTAAAGTAAAAAAAAACATAGTTTTTGATATGTTTTGAAGTGAGAATACGAAATTTTAATACCAGAGTGAGTTAACAATGTATGAAAAATAGTTGTGTAATTTTTAAAGTAAAAAAAAACATTGTTTTTGATATGTTTTGAAGTGAGAATACGAAATTTTACTACCAGAGTGAGTTAACAATGTATGAAAAATAGTTGAGTAATTTTTAAAGTAAAAAAAAACATAGTTTTTGATATGTTTTGAAGTGAGAATACGAAATTTTACTAACAGAGTGAGTTAACAATGTATGAAAAATAGTTGTGTAATTTTTAAAGTAAAAAAAAACATAGTTTTTGATATGTTTTGAAGTGAGAATACGAAATTTTACTACCAGAGTGAGTTAACAATGTATGAAAAATAGTTGAGTAATTTTTAAAGTAAAAAAAAACATAGTTTTTGATATGTTTTGAAGTGAGAATACGAAATTTTACTAACAGAGTGAGTTAACAATGTATGAAAAATAGTTGTGTAATTTTTAAAGTAAAAAAAAACATTGTTTTTGATATGTTTTGAAGTGAGAATACGAAATTTTACTACCAGAGTGAGTTAACAATGTATGAAAAATAGTTGAGTAATTTTTAAAGTAAAAAAAAACATTGTTTTTGATGTGTTTTGAAGTGAGAATACGAAATTTTAATACCAGAGTGAGTTAACAATGTATGAAAAATAGTTGTGTAATTTTTAAAGTAAAAAAAAACATAGTTTTTGATATGTTTTGAAGTGAGAATACGAAATTTTAATACCAGAGTGAGTTAACAATGTATGAAAAATAGTTGAGTAATTTTTAAAGTAAAAAAAAACATAGTTTTTGATATGTTTTGAAGTGAGAAATTAAAATTTTACTAACAGAGTGAGTTAACAATGTATGAAAAATAGTTGTGTAATTTTTAAAGTAAAAAAAAACATAGTTTTTGATATGTTTTGAAGTGAGAATACGAAATTTTACTAACAGAGTGAGTTAACAATGTATGAAAAATAGTTGAGTAATTTTTAAAGTAAAAAAAAACATAGTTTTTGATATGTTTTGAAGTGAGAATACGAAATTTTACTACCAGAGTGAGTTAACAATGTATGAAAAATAGTTGAGTAATTTTTAAAGTAAAAAAAAACATAGTTTTTGATATGTTTTGAAGTGAGAAATTAAAATTTTAATACCAGAGTGAGTTAACAATGTATGAAAAATAGTTGAGTAATTTTTAAAGTAAAAAAAAAACATTGTTTTTGATATGTTTTGAAGTGAGAATACGAAATTTTACTACCAGAGTGAGTTAACAATGTATGAAAAATAGTTGAGTAATTTTTAAAGTAAAAAAAAACATAGTTTTTGATATGTTTTGAAGTGAGAAATTAAAATTTTACTACCAGAGTGAGTTAACAATGTATGAAAAATAGTTGTGTAATTTTTAAAGTAAAAAAAAACATAGTTTTTGATATGTTTTGAAGTGAGAATACGAAATTTTACTACCAGAGTGAGTTAACAATGTATGAAAAATAGTTGAGTAATTTTTAAAGTAAAAAAAAACATAGTTTTTGATATGTTTTGAAGTGAGAATACGAAATTTTAATACCAGAGTGAGTTAACAATGTATGAAAAATAGTTGAGTAATTTTTAAAGTAAAAAAAAACATAGTTTTTGATATGTTTTGAAGTGAGAAATTAAAATTTTACTAACAGAGTGAGTTAACAATGTATGAAAAATAGTTGTGTAATTTTTAAAGTAAAAAAAAACATAGTTTTTGATATGTTTTGAAGTGAGAATACGAAATTTTACTAACAGAGTGAGTTAACAATGTATGAAAAATAGTTGAGTAATTTTTAAAGTAAAAAAAAACATAGTTTTTGATATGTTTTGAAGTGAGAAATTAAAATTTTACTAACAGAGTGAGTTAACAATGTATGAAAAATAGTTGTGTAATTTTTAAAGTAAAAAAAAACATAGTTTTTGATATGTTTTGAAGTGAGAATACGAAATTTTACTAACAGAGTGAGTTAACAATGTATGAAAAATAGTTGAGTAATTTTTAAAGTAAAAAAAAACATAGTTTTTGATATGTTTTGAAGTGAGAATACGAAATTTTACTACCAGAGTGAGTTAACAATGTATGAAAAATAGTTGAGTAATTTTTAAAGTAAAAAAAAACATTGTTTTTGATATGTTTTGAAGTGAGAATACGAAATTTTACTACCAGAGTGAGTTAACAATGTATGAAAAATAGTTGAGTAATTTTTAAAGTAAAAAAAAACATAGTTTTTGATATGTTTTGAAGTGAGAATACGAAATTTTAATACCAGAGTGAGTTAACAATGTATGAAAAATAGTTGAGTAATTTTTAAAGTAAAAAAAAACATAGTTTTTGATATGTTTTGAAGTGAGAAATTAAAATTTTACTAACAGAGTGAGTTAACAATGTATGAAAAATAGTTGTGTAATTTTTAAAGTAAAAAAAAACATAGTTTTTGATATGTTTTGAAGTGAGAATACGAAATTTTACTAACAGAGTGAGTTAACAATGTATGAAAAATAGTTGAGTAATTTTTAAAGTAAAAAAAAACATAGTTTTTGATATGTTTTGAAGTGAGAATACGAAATTTTACTACCAGAGTGAGTTAACAATGTATGAAAAATAGTTGAGTAATTTTTAAAGTAAAAAAAAACATTGTTTTTGATATGTTTTGAAGTGAGAATACGAAATTTTACTACCAGAGTGAGTTAACAATGTATGAAAAATAGTTGAGTAATTTTTAAAGTAAAAAAAAACATAGTTTTTGATATGTTTTGAAGTGAGAATACGAAATTTTACTACCAGAGTGAGTTAACAATGTATGAAAAATAGTTGAGTAATTTTTAAAGTAAAAAAAAACATTGTTTTTGATATGTTTTGAAGTGAGAATACGAAATTTTACTACCAGAGTGAGTTAACAATGTATGAAAAATAGTTGTGTAATTTTTAAAGTAAAAAAAAACATAGTTTTTGATATGTTTTGAAGTGAGAATACGAAATTTTACTACCAGAGTGAGTTAACAATGTATGAAAAATAGTTGAGTAATTTTTAAAGTAAAAAAAAACATTGTTTTTGATATGTTTTGAAGTGAGAATACGAAATTTTACTACCAGAGTGAGTTAACAATGTATGAAAAATAGTTGAGTAATTTTTAAAGTAAAAAAAAACATAGTTTTTGATATGTTTTGAAGTGAGAAATTAAAATTTTACTAACAGAGTGAGTTAACAATGTATGAAAAATAGTTGTGTAATTTTTAAAGTAAAAAAAAACATAGTTTTTGATATGTTTTGAAGTGAGAATACGAAATTTTACTAACAGAGTGAGTTAACAATGTATGAAAAATAGTTGAGTAATTTTTAAAGTAAAAAAAAACATAGTTTTTGATATGTTTTGAAGTGAGAAATTAAAATTTTACTAACAGAGTGAGTTAACAATGTATGAAAAATAGTTGTGTAATTTTTAAAGTAAAAAAAAACATAGTTTTTGATATGTTTTGAAGTGAGAATACGAAATTTTACTAACAGAGTGAGTTAACAATGTATGAAAAATAGTTGAGTAATTTTTAAAGTAAAAAAAAACATAGTTTTTGATATGTTTTGAAGTGAGAAATTAAAATTTTACTACCAGAGTGAGTTAACAATGTATGAAAAATAGTTGTGTAATTTTTAAAGTAAAAAAAAACATAGTTTTTGATATGTTTTGAAGTGAGAATACGAAATTTTACTAACAGAGTGAGTTAACAATGTATGAAAAATAGTTGAGTAATTTTTAAAGTAAAAAAAAACATAGTTTTTGATATGTTTTGAAGTGAGAATACGAAATTTTACTACCAGAGTGAGTTAACAATGTATGAAAAATAGTTGAGTAATTTTTAAAGTAAAAAAAAACATTGTTTTTGATATGTTTTGAAGTGAGAATACGAAATTTTACTACCAGAGTGAGTTAACAATGTATGAAAAATAGTTGAGTAATTTTTAAAGTAAAAAAAAACATAGTTTTTGATATGTTTTGAAGTGAGAATACGAAATTTTAATACCAGAGTGAGTTAACAATGTATGAAAAATAGTTGAGTAATTTTTAAAGTAAAAAAAAACATAGTTTTTGATATGTTTTGAAGTGAGAAATTAAAATTTTACTAACAGAGTGAGTTAACAATGTATGAAAAATAGTTGTGTAATTTTTAAAGTAAAAAAAAACATAGTTTTTGATATGTTTTGAAGTGAGAATACGAAATTTTACTACCAGAGTGAGTTAACAATGTATGAAAAATAGTTGAGTAATTTTTAAAGTAAAAAAAAACATAGTTTTTGATATGTTTTGAAGTGAGAAATTAAAATTTTACTAACAGAGTGAGTTAACAATGTATGAAAAATAGTTGTGTAATTTTTAAAGTAAAAAAAAACATAGTTTTTGATATGTTTTGAAGTGAGAATACGAAATTTTACTAACAGAGTGAGTTAACAATGTATGAAAAATAGTTGAGTAATTTTTAAAGTAAAAAAAAACATAGTTTTTGATATGTTTTGAAGTGAGAATACGAAATTTTACTACCAGAGTGAGTTAACAATGTATGAAAAATAGTTGAGTAATTTTTAAAGTAAAAAAAAACATTGTTTTTGATATGTTTTGAAGTGAGAATACGAAATTTTACTACCAGAGTGAGTTAACAATGTATGAAAAATAGTTGAGTAATTTTTAAAGTAAAAAAAAACATAGTTTTTGATATGTTTTGAAGTGAGAAATTAAAATTTTACTAACAGAGTGAGTTAACAATGTATGAAAAATAGTTGTGTAATTTTTAAAGTAAAAAAAAACATAGTTTTTGATATGTTTTGAAGTGAGAATACGAAATTTTACTAACAGAGTGAGTTAACAATGTATGAAAAATAGTTGAGTAATTTTTAAAGTAAAAAAAAACATAGTTTTTGATATGTTTTGAAGTGAGAATACGAAATTTTACTACCAGAGTGAGTTAACAATGTATGAAAAATAGTTGAGTAATTTTTAAAGTAAAAAAAAAACATTGTTTTTGATATGTTTTGAAGTGAGAATACGAAATTTTACTACCAGAGTGAGTTAACAATGTATGAAAAATAGTTGAGTAATTTTTAAAGTAAAAAAAAACATAGTTTTTGATATGTTTTGAAGTGAGAATACGAAATTTTACTACCAGAGTGAGTTAACAATGTATGAAAAATAGTTGAGTAATTTTTAAAGTAAAAAAAAACATTGTTTTTGATATGTTTTGAAGTGAGAATACGAAATTTTACTACCAGAGTGAGTTAACAATGTATGAAAAATAGTTGTGTAATTTTTAAAGTAAAAAAAAACATAGTTTTTGATATGTTTTGAAGTGAGAATACGAAATTTTACTACCAGAGTGAGTTAACAATGTATGAAAAATAGTTGAGTAATTTTTAAAGTAAAAAAAAACATTTTTTTTGATATGTTTTGAAGTGAGAATACGAAATTTTACTACCAGAGTGAGTTAACAATGTATGAAAAATAGTTGAGTAATTTTTAAAGTAAAAAAAAACATAGTTTTTGATATGTTTTGAAGTGAGAAATTAAAATTTTACTAACAGAGTGAGTTAACAATGTATGAAAAATAGTTGTGTAATTTTTAAAGTAAAAAAAAACATAGTTTTTGATATGTTTTGAAGTGAGAATACGAAATTTTACTACCAGAGTGAGTTAACAATGTATGAAAAATAGTTGAGTAATTTTTAAAGTAAAAAAAAACATAGTTTTTGATATGTTTTGAAGTGAGAAATTAAAATTTTACTACCAGAGTGAGTTAACAATGTATGAAAAATAGTTGAGTAATTTTTAAAGTAAAAAAAAACATAGTTTTTGATATGTTTTGAAGTGAGAAATTAAAATTTTAATACCAGAGTGAGTTAACAATGTATGAAAAATAGTTGAGTAATTTTTAAAGTAAAAAAAAACATAGTTTTTGATATGTTTTGAAGTGAGAATACGAAATTTTAATACCAGAGTGAGTTAACAATGTATGAAAAATAGTTGTGTAATTTTTAAAGTAAAAAAAAACATAGTTTTTGATATGTTTTGAAGTGAGAATACGAAATTTTACTACCAGAGTGAGTTAACAATGTATGAAAAATAGTTGAGTAATTTTTAAAGTAAAAAAAAACATAGTTTTTGATATGTTTTGAAGTGAGAATACGAAATTTTACTACCAGAGTGAGTTAACAATGTATGAAAAATAGTTGAGTAATTTTTAAAGTAAAAAAAAACATAGTTTTTGATATGTTTTGAAGTGAGAAATTAAAATTTTACTACCAGAGTGAGTTAACAATGTATGAAAAATAGTTGAGTAATTTTTAAAGTAAAAAAAAAACATAGTTTTTGATATGTTTTGAAGTGAGAAATTAAAATTTTACTACCAGAGTGAGTTAACAATGTATGAAAAATAGTTGAGTAATTTTTAAAGTAAAAAAAAACATAGTTTTTGATATGTTTTGAAGTGAGAAATTAAAATTTTACTACCAGAGTGAGTTAACAATGTATGAAAAATAGTTGAGTAATTTTTAAAGTAAAAAAAAACATAGTTTTTGATATGTTTTGAAGTGAGAATACGAAATTTTAATACCAGAGTGAGTTAACAATGTATGAAAAATAGTTGAGTAATTTTTAAAGTAAAAAAAAACATAGTTTTTGATATGTTTTGAAGTGAGAATACGAAATTTTAATACCAGAGTGAGTTAACAATGTATGAAAAATAGTTGAGTAATTTTTAAAGTAAAAAAAAACATAGTTTTTGATATGTTTTGAAGTGAGAATACGAAATTTTAATACCAGAGTGAGTTAACAATGTATGAAAAATAGTTGTGTAATTTTTAAAGTAAAAAAAAACATTGTTTTTGATATGTTTTGAAGTGAGAATACGAAATTTTACTACCAGAGTGAGTTAACAATGTATGAAAAATAGTTGAGTAATTTTTAAAGTAAAAAAAAACATAGTTTTTGATATGTTTTGAAGTGAGAATACGAAATTTTACTAACAGAGTGAGTTAACAATGTATGAAAAATAGTTGTGTAATTTTTAAAGTAAAAAAAAACATAGTTTTTGATATGTTTTGAAGTGAGAATACGAAATTTTACTACCAGAGTGAGTTAACAATGTATGAAAAATAGTTGAGTAATTTTTAAAGTAAAAAAAAACATAGTTTTTGATATGTTTTGAAGTGAGAATACGAAATTTTACTACCAGAGTGAGTTAACAATGTATGAAAAATAGTTGAGTAATTTTTAAAGTAAAAAAAAACATAGTTTTTGATATGTTTTGAAGTGAGAAATTAAAATTTTAATACCAGAGTGAGTTAACAATGTATGAAAAATAGTTGAGTAATTTTTAAAGTAAAAAAAAAACATTGTTTTTGATATGTTTTGAAGTGAGAATACGAAATTTTACTACCAGAGTGAGTTAACAATGTATGAAAAATAGTTGAGTAATTTTTAAAGTAAAAAAAAACATAGTTTTTGATATGTTTTGAAGTGAGAAATTAAAATTTTACTACCAGAGTGAGTTAACAATGTATGAAAAATAGTTGTGTAATTTTTAAAGTAAAAAAAAACATAGTTTTTGATATGTTTTGAAGTGAGAATACGAAATTTTACTACCAGAGTGAGTTAACAATGTATGAAAAATAGTTGAGTAATTTTTAAAGTAAAAAAAAACATAGTTTTTGATATGTTTTGAAGTGAGAATACGAAATTTTACTACCAGAGTGAGTTAACAATGTATGAAAAATAGTTGAGTAATTTTTAAAGTAAAAAAAAACATTGTTTTTGATATGTTTTGAAGTGAGAAATTAAAATTTTACTAACAGAGTGAGTTAACAATGTATGAAAAATAGTTGTGTAATTTTTAAAGTAAAAAAAAACATAGTTTTTGATATGTTTTGAAGTGAGAATACGAAATTTTACTAACAGAGTGAGTTAACAATGTATGAAAAATAGTTGAGTAATTTTTAAAGTAAAAAAAAACATAGTTTTTGATATGTTTTGAAGTGAGAAATTAAAATTTTACTAACAGAGTGAGTTAACAATGTATGAAAAATAGTTGTGTAATTTTTAAAGTAAAAAAAAACATAGTTTTTGATATGTTTTGAAGTGAGAATACGAAATTTTACTAACAGAGTGAGTTAACAATGTATGAAAAATAGTTGAGTAATTTTTAAAGTAAAAAAAAACATAGTTTTTGATATGTTTTGAAGTGAGAAATTAAAATTTTACTACCAGAGTGAGTTAACAATGTATGAAAAATAGTTGAGTAATTTTTAAAGTAAAAAAAAACATTGTTTTTGATATGTTTTGAAGTGAGAATACGAAATTTTACTACCAGAGTGAGTTAACAATGTATGAAAAATAGTTGAGTAATTTTTAAAGTAAAAAAAAAACATAGTTTTTGATATGTTTTGAAGTGAGAATACGAAATTTTAATACCAGAGTGAGTTAACAATGTATGAAAAATAGTTGAGTAATTTTTAAAGTAAAAAAAAACATAGTTTTTGATATGTTTTGAAGTGAGAAATTAAAATTTTACTAACAGAGTGAGTTAACAATGTATGAAAAATAGTTGTGTAATTTTTAAAGTAAAAAAAAACATAGTTTTTGATATGTTTTGAAGTGAGAATACGAAATTTTACTAACAGAGTGAGTTAACAATGTATGAAAAATAGTTGAGTAATTTTTAAAGTAAAAAAAAACATAGTTTTTGATATGTTTTGAAGTGAGAATACGAAATTTTACTACCAGAGTGAGTTAACAATGTATGAAAAATAGTTGAGTAATTTTTAAAGTAAAAAAAAACATTGTTTTTGATATGTTTTGAAGTGAGAATACGAAATTTTACTACCAGAGTGAGTTAACAATGTATGAAAAATAGTTGAGTAATTTTTAAAGTAAAAAAAAACATTGTTTTTGATATGTTTTGAAGTGAGAATACGAAATTTTACTACCAGAGTGAGTTAACAATGTATGAAAAATAGTTGAGTAATTTTTAAAGTAAAAAAAAACATTGTTTTTGATATGTTTTGAAGTGAGAATACGAAATTTTACTACCAGAGTGAGTTAACAATGTATGAAAAATAGTTGTGTAATTTTTAAAGTAAAAAAAAACATAGTTTTTGATATGTTTTGAAGTGAGAATACGAAATTTTACTACCAGAGTGAGTTAACAATGTATGAAAAATAGTTGAGTAATTTTTAAAGTAAAAAAAAACATTGTTTTTGATATGTTTTGAAGTGAGAATACGAAATTTTACTACCAGAGTGAGTTAACAATGTATGAAAAATAGTTGAGTAATTTTTAAAGTAAAAAAAAACATAGTTTTTGATATGTTTTGAAGTGAGAAATTAAAATTTTACTAACAGAGTGAGTTAACAATGTATGAAAAATAGTTGTGTAATTTTTAAAGTAAAAAAAAACATAGTTTTTGATATGTTTTGAAGTGAGAATACGAAATTTTACTACCAGAGTGAGTTAACAATGTATGAAAAATAGTTGAGTAATTTTTAAAGTAAAAAAAAACATAGTTTTTGATATGTTTTGAAGTGAGAAATTAAAATTTTACTACCAGAGTGAGTTAACAATGTATGAAAAATAGTTGAGTAATTTTTAAAGTAAAAAAAAACATAGTTTTTGATATGTTTTGAAGTGAGAAATTAAAATTTTAATACCAGAGTGAGTTAACAATGTATGAAAAATAGTTGAGTAATTTTTAAAGTAAAAAAAAACATAGTTTTTGATATGTTTTGAAGTGAGAATACGAAATTTTAATACCAGAGTGAGTTAACAATGTATGAAAAATAGTTGTGTAATTTTTAAAGTAAAAAAAAACATAGTTTTTGATATGTTTTGAAGTGAGAATACGAAATTTTACTACCAGAGTGAGTTAACAATGTATGAAAAATAGTTGAGTAATTTTTAAAGTAAAAAAAAACATAGTTTTTGATATGTTTTGAAGTGAGAAATTAAAATTTTACTACCAGAGTGAGTTAACAATGTATGAAAAATAGTTGAGTAATTTTTAAAGTAAAAAAAAACATAGTTTTTGATATGTTTTGAAGTGAGAAATTAAAAT
Organism: Loxodes magnus; assembly: GCA_946699065.1. NCBI lineage: Eukaryota > Ciliophora > Karyorelictea > Loxodida > Loxodidae > Loxodes > Loxodes magnus. Next base: position 17,733 of record CAMPDV010005523.1, read on the forward strand.
TTTACTACCAGAGTGAGTTAACAATGTATGAAAAATAGTTGAGTAATTTTTAAAGTAAAAAAAAACATAGTTTTTGATATGTTTTGAAGTGAGAATACGAAATTTTAATACCAGAGTGAGTTAACAATGTATGAAAAATAGTTGTGTAATTTTTAAAGTAAAAAAAAACATAGTTTTTGATATGTTTTGAAGTGAGAATACGAAATTTTACTACCAGAGTGAGTTAACAATGTATGAAAAATAGTTGAGTAATTTTTAAAGTAAAAAAAAACATAGTTTTTGATATGTTTTGAAGTGAGAATACGAAATTTTACTACCAGAGTGAGTTAACAATGTATGAAAAATAGTTGTGTAATTTTTAAAGTAAAAAAAAACATAGTTTTTGATATGTTTTGAAGTGAGAATACGAAATTTTACTACCAGAGTGAGTTAACAATGTATGAAAAATAGTTGAGTAATTTTTAAAGTAAAAAAAAACATTGTTTTTGATATGTTTTGAAGTGAGAATACGAAATTTTACTACCAGAGTGAGTTAACAATGTATGAAAAATAGTTGAGTAATTTTTAAAGTAAAAAAAAACATAGTTTTTGATATGTTTTGAAGTGAGAAATTAAAATTTTACTAACAGAGTGAGTTAACAATGTATGAAAAATAGTTGTGTAATTTTTAAAGTAAAAAAAAACATAGTTTTTGATATGTTTTGAAGTGAGAATACGAAATTTTACTACCAGAGTGAGTTAACAATGTATGAAAAATAGTTGAGTAATTTTTAAAGTAAAAAAAAACATAGTTTTTGATATGTTTTGAAGTGAGAAATTAAAATTTTACTACCAGAGTGAGTTAACAATGTATGAAAAATAGTTGAGTAATTTTTAAAGTAAAAAAAAACATAGTTTTTGATATGTTTTGAAGTGAGAAATTAAAATTTTAATACCAGAGTGAGTTAACAATGTATGAAAAATAGTTGAGTAATTTTTAAAGTAAAAAAAAACATAGTTTTTGATATGTTTTGAAGTGAGAATACGAAATTTTAATACCAGAGTGAGTTAACAATGTATGAAAAATAGTTGTGTAATTTTTAAAGTAAAAAAAAACATAGTTTTTGATATGTTTTGAAGTGAGAATACGAAATTTTACTACCAGAGTGAGTTAACAATGTATGAAAAATAGTTGAGTAATTTTTAAAGTAAAAAAAAACATAGTTTTTGATATGTTTTGAAGTGAGAAATTAAAATTTTACTACCAGAGTGAGTTAACAATGTATGAAAAATAGTTGAGTAATTTTTAAAGTAAAAAAAAACATAGTTTTTGATATGTTTTGAAGTGAGAAATTAAAATTTTACTACCAGAGTGAGTTAACAATGTATGAAAAATAGTTGAGTAATTTTTAAAGTAAAAAAAAACATAGTTTTTGATATGTTTTGAAGTGAGAATACGAAATTTTAATACCAGAGTGAGTTAACAATGTATGAAAAATAGTTGTGTAATTTTTAAAGTAAAAAAAAACATAGTTTTTGATATGTTTTGAAGTGAGAATACGAAATTTTACTACCAGAGTGAGTTAACAATGTATGAAAAATAGTTGAGTAATTTTTAAAGTAAAAAAAAACATAGTTTTTGATATGTTTTGAAGTGAGAATACGAAATTTTACTACCAGAGTGAGTTAACAATGTATGAAAAAATAGTTGAGTAATTTTTAAAGTAAAAAAAAACATAGTTTTTGATATGTTTTGAAGTGAGAAATTAAAATTTTACTACCAGAGTGAGTTAACAATGTATGAAAAATAGTTGAGTAATTTTTAAAGTAAAAAAAAAACATAGTTTTTGATATGTTTTGAAGTGAGAAATTAAAATTTTAATACCAGAGTGAGTTAACAATGTATGAAAAATAGTTGAGTAATTTTTAAAGTAAAAAAAAACATAGTTTTTGATATGTTTTGAAGTGAGAATACGAAATTTTACTACCAGAGTGAGTTAACAATGTATGAAAAATAGTTGAGTAATTTTTAAAGTAAAAAAAAACATAGTTTTTGATATGTTTTGAAGTGAGAAATTAAAATTTTACTACCAGAGTGAGTTAACAATGTATGAAAAATAGTTGAGTAATTTTTAAAGTAAAAAAAAAAACATTGTTTTTTGATATGTTTTGAAGTGAGAATACGAAATTTTACTACCAGAGTGAGTTAACAATGTATGAAAAATAGTTGAGTAATTTTTTAAAGTAAAAAAAAACATAGTTTTTGATATGTTTTGAAGTGAGAATACGAAATTTTACTACCAGAGTGAGTTAACAATGTATGAAAAATAGTTGAGTAATTTTTAAAGTAAAAAAAAAACATAGTTTTTGATATGTTTTGAAGTGAGAAATTAAAATTTTAATACCAGAGTGAGTTAACAATGTATGAAAAATAGTTGAGTAATTTTTAAAGTAAAAAAAAAACATAGTTTTTGATATGTTTTGAAGTGAGAATACGAAATTTTACTACCAGAGTGAGTTAACAATGTATGAAAAATAGTTGAGTAATTTTTAAAGTAAAAAAAAACATTGTTTTTGATATGTTTTGAAGTGAGAATACGAAATTTTACTACCAGAGTGAGTTAACAATGTATGAAAAATAGTTGAGTAATTTTTAAAGTAAAAAAAAAACATAGTTTTTTGATATGTTTTGAAGTGAGAATACGAAATTTTTACTACCAGAGTGAGTTAACAATGTATGAAAAATAGTTGAGTAATTTTTAAAGTAAAAAAAAACATTGTTTTTGATATGTTTTGAAGTGAGAATACGAAATTTTACTACCAGAGTGAGTTAACAATGTATGAAAAATAGTTGTGTAATTTTTAAAGTAAAAAAAAAACATAGTTTTTGATATGTTTTGAAGTGAGAATACGAAATTTTACTACCAGAGTGAGTTAACAATGTATGAAAAATAGTTGAGTAATTTTTAAAGTAAAAAAAAACATTGTTTTTGATATGTTTTGAAGTGAGAATACGAAATTTTACTACCAGAGTGAGTTAACAATGTATGAAAAATAGTTGAGTAATTTTTAAAGTAAAAAAAAACATAGTTTTTGATATGTTTTGAAGTGAGAAATTAAAATTTTACTAACAGAGTGAGTTAACAATGTATGAAAAATAGTTGTGTAATTTTTAAAGTAAAAAAAAAACATAGTTTTTGATATGTTTTGAAGTGAGAATACGAAATTTTACTACCAGAGTGAGTTAACAATGTATGAAAAATAGTTGAGTAATTTTTAAAGTAAAAAAAAACATAGTTTTTGATATGTTTTGAAGTGAGAAATTAAAATTTTACTACCAGAGTGAGTTAACAATGTATGAAAAATAGTTGAGTAATTTTTAAAGTAAAAAAAAACATAGTTTTTGATATGTTTTGAAGTGAGAAATTAAAATTTAATACCAGAGTGAGTTAACAATGTATGAAAAATAGTTGAGTAATTTTTAAAGTAAAAAAAAACATAGTTTTTGATATGTTTTGAAGTGAGAATACGAAATTTTAATACCAGAGTGAGTTAACAATGTATGAAAAATAGTTGTGTAATTTTTTAAAGTAAAAAAAAACATAGTTTTTTGATATGTTTTGAAGTGAGAATACGAAATTTTACTACCAGAGTGAGTTAACAATGTATGAAAAATAGTTGAGTAATTTTTAAAGTAAAAAAAAACATAGTTTTTGATATGTTTTGAAGTGAGAAATTAAAAATTTTACTACCAGAGTGAGTTAACAATGTATGAAAAATAGTTGAGTAATTTTTAAAGTAAAAAAAAAACATAGTTTTTGATATGTTTTTGAAGTGAGAAATTAAAATTTTACTACCAGAGTGAGTTAACAATGTATGAAAAATAGTTGAGTAATTTTTAAAGTAAAAAAAAACATAGTTTTTGATATGTTTTGAAGTGAGAATACGAAATTTTAATACCAGAGTGAGTTAACAATGTATGAAAAATAGTTGTGTAATTTTTAAAGTAAAAAAAAACATAGTTTTTGATATGTTTTGAAGTGAGAATACGAAATTTTACTACCAGAGTGAGTTAACAATGTATGAAAAATAGTTGAGTAATTTTTAAAGTAAAAAAAAACATAGTTTTTGATATGTTTTGAAGTGAGAATACGAAATTTTACTACCAGAGTGAGTTAACAATGTATGAAAAATAGTTGAGTAATTTTTAAAGTAAAAAAAAAACATAGTTTTTGATATGTTTTGAAGTGAGAAATTAAAATTTTACTACCAGAGTGAGTTAACAATGTATGAAAAATAGTTGAGTAATTTTTAAAGTAAAAAAAAAACATAGTTTTTGATATGTTTTGAAGTGAGAAATTAAAATTTTAATACAGAGTGAGTTAACAATGTATGAAAAATAGTTGAGTAATTTTTAAAGTAAAAAAAAAACATTGTTTTTGATATGTTTTGAAGTGAGAATACGAAATTTTAATACCAGAGTGAGTTAACAATGTATGAAAAATAGTTGAGTAATTTTTAAAGTAAAAAAAAACATAGTTTTTGATATGTTTTGAAGTGAGAAATTAAAATTTTACTACCAGAGTGAGTTAACAATGTATGAAAAATAGTTGAGTAATTTTTAAAGTAAAAAAAAAACATTGTTTTTGATATGTTTTGAAGTGAGAATACGAAATTTTACTACCAGAGTGAGTTAACAATGTATGAAAAATAGTTGAGTAATTTTTAAAGTAAAAAAAAACATAGTTTTTGATATGTTTTGAAGTGAGAATACGAAATTTTACTACCAGAGTGAGTTAACAATGTATGAAAAATAGTTGAGTAATTTTTAAAGTAAAAAAAAACATAGTTTTTGATATGTTTTGAAGTGAGAAATTAAAATTTTAATACCAGAGTGAGTTAACAATGTATGAAAAATAGTTGAGTAATTTTTAAAGTAAAAAAAAAACATTGTTTTTGATATGTTTTGAAGTGAGAATACGAAATTTTACTAACAGAGTGAGTTAACAATGTATGAAAAATAGTTGAGTAATTTTTAAAGTAAAAAAAAACATTGTTTTTGATATGTTTTGAAGTGAGAATACGAAATTTTAATACCAGAGTGAGTTAACAATGTATGAAAAATAGTTGAGTAATTTTTAAAGTAAAAAAAAACATAGTTTTTGATATGTTTTGAAGTGAGAAATTAAAATTTTACTACCAGAGTGAGTTAACAATGTATGAAAAATAGTTGAGTAATTTTTAAAGTAAAAAAAAACATAGTTTTTGATATGTTTTGAAGTGAGAATACGAAATTTTACTAACAGAGTGAGTTAACAATGTATGAAAAATAGTTGAGTAATTTTTAAAGTAAAAAAAAACATAGTTTTTGATATGTTTTGAAGTGAGAAATTAAAATTTTACTAACAGAGTGAGTTAACAATGTATGAAAAATAGTTGAGTAATTTTTAAAGTAAAAAAAAACATAGTTTTTGATATGTTTTGAAGTGAGAAATTAAAATTTTACTAACAGAGTGAGTTAACAATGTATGAAAAATAGTTGAGTAATTTTTAAAGTAAAAAAAAACATAGTTTTTGATATGTTTTGAAGTGAGAATACGAAATTTTACTAACAGAGTGAGTTAACAATGTATGAAAAATAGTTGAGTAATTTTTAAAGTAAAAAAAAACATAGTTTTTGATATGTTTTGAAGTGAGAAATTAAAATTTTACTAACAGAGTGAGTTAACAATGTATGAAAAATAGTTGAGTAATTTTTAAAGTAAAAAAAAACATAGTTTTTGATATGTTTTGAAGTGAGAAATTAAAATTTTACTAACAGAGTGAGTTAACAATGTATGAAAAATAGTTGAGTAATTTTTAAAGTAAAAAAAAAACATTGTTTTTGATATGTTTTGAAGTGAGAATACGAAATTTTACTACCAGAGTGAGTTAACAATGTATGAAAAATAGTTGAGTAATTTTTAAAGTAAAAAAAAACATTGTTTTTGATATGTTTTGAAGTGAGAATACGAAATTTTAATACCAGAGTGAGTTAACAATGTATGAAAAATAGTTGTGTAATTTTTAAAGTAAAAAAAAACATAGTTTTTGATATGTTTTGAAGTGAGAAATTAAAATTTTACTACCAGAGTGAGTTAACAATGTATGAAAAATAGTTGAGTAATTTTTAAAGTAAAAAAAAAACATAGTTTTTGATATGTTTTGAAGTGAGAAATTAAAATTTTACTAACAGAGTGAGTTAACAATGTATGAAAAATAGTTGAGTAATTTTTAAAGTAAAAAAAAACATAGTTTTTGATATGTTTTGAAGTGAGAATACGAAATTTTACTAACAGAGTGAGTTAACAATGTATGAAAAATAGTTGAGTAATTTTTAAAGTAAAAAAAAACATAGTTTTTGATATGTTTTGAAGTGAGAATACGAAATTTTACTACCAGAGTGAGTTAACAATGTATGAAAAATAGTTGAGTAATTTTTAAAGTAAAAAAAAACATAGTTTTTGATATGTTTTGAAGTGAGAATACGAAATTTTACTACCAGAGTGAGTTAACAATGTATGAAAAATAGTTGAGTAATTTTTAAAGTAAAAAAAAACATAGTTTTTGATATGTTTTGAAGTGAGAAATTAAAATTTTACTACCAGAGTGAGTTAACAATGTATGAAAAATAGTTGAGTAATTTTTAAAGTAAAAAAAAACATAGTTTTTGATATGTTTTGAAGTGAGAATACGAAATTTTACTACCAGAGTGAGTTAACAATGTATGAAAAATAGTTGAGTAATTTTTAAAGTAAAAAAAAACATAGTTTTTGATATGTTTTGAAGTGAGAAATTAAAATTTTACTACCAGAGTGAGTTAACAATGTATGAAAAAATAGTTGAGTAATTTTTAAAGTAAAAAAAAACATAGTTTTTGATATGTTTTGAAGTGAGAATACGAAATTTTAATACCAGAGTGAGTTAACAATGTATGAAAAATAGTTGTGTAATTTTTAAAGTAAAAAAAAACATAGTTTTTGATATGTTTTGAAGTGAGAATACGAAATTTTACTACCAGAGTGAGTTAACAATGTATGAAAAATAGTTGAGTAATTTTTAAAGTAAAAAAAAACATAGTTTTTGATATGTTTTGAAGTGAGAATACGAAATTTTAATACCAGAGTGAGTTAACAATGTATGAAAAATAGTTGAGTAATTTTTAAAGTAAAAAAAAACATAGTTTTTGATATGTTTTGAAGTGAGAAATTAAAATTTTACTACCAGAGTGAGTTAACAATGTATGAAAAATAGTTGAGTAATTTTTAAAGTAAAAAAAAAACATAGTTTTTGATATGTTTTGAAGTGAGAATACGAAATTTTACTACCAGAGTGAGTTAACAATGTATGAAAAATAGTTGAGTAATTTTTAAAGTAAAAAAAAAACATAGTTTTTGATATGTTTTGAAGTGAGAATACGAAATTTTAATACCAGAGTGAGTTAACAATGTATGAAAAATAGTTGAGTAATTTTTAAAGTAAAAAAAAAACATTGTTTTTGATATGTTTTGAAGTGAGAATACGAAATTTTAATACCAGAGTGAGTTAACAATGTATGAAAAATAGTTGAGTAATTTTTAAAGTAAAAAAAAACATTGTTTTTGATATGTTTTGAAGTGAGAATACGAAATTTTACTACCAGAGTGAGTTAACAATGTATGAAAAATAGTTGAGTAATTTTTAAAGTAAAAAAAAACATAGTTTTTGATATGTTTTGAAGTGAGAATACGAAATTTTACTACCAGAGTGAGTTAACAATGTATGAAAAATAGTTGAGTAATTTTTAAAGTAAAAAAAAACATAGTTTTTGATATGTTTTGAAGTGAGAAATTAAAATTTTACTACCAGAGTGAGTTAACAATGTATGAAAAATAGTTGAGTAATTTTTAAAGTAAAAAAAAACATTGTTTTTGATATGTTTTGAAGTGAGAATACGAAATTTTACTAACAGAGTGAGTTAACAATGTATGAAAAATAGTTGAGTAATTTTTAAAGTAAAAAAAAACATAGTTTTTGATATGTTTTGAAGTGAGAATACGAAATTTTACTACCAGAGTGAGTTAACAATGTATGAAAAATAGTTGAGTAATTTTTAAAGTAAAAAAAAACATTGTTTTTGATATGTTTTGAAGTGAGAATACGAAATTTTACTACCAGAGTGAGTTAACAATGTATGAAAAATAGTTGAGTAATTTTTAAAGTAAAAAAAAACATAGTTTTTGATATGTTTTGAAGTGAGAATACGAAATTTTACTACCAGAGTGAGTTAACAATGTATGAAAAATAGTTGAGTAATTTTTAAAGTAAAAAAAAACATAGTTTTTGATATGTTTTGAAGTGAGAAATTAAAATTTTACTACCAGAGTGAGTTAACAATGTATGAAAAATAGTTGAGTAATTTTTAAAGTAAAAAAAAAACATAGTTTTTGATATGTTTTGAAGTGAGAATACGAAATTTTAATACCAGAGTGAGTTAACAATGTATGAAAAATAGTTGAGTAATTTTTAAAGTAAAAAAAAACATAGTTTTTGATATGTTTTGAAGTGAGAAATTAAAATTTTACTACCAGAGTGAGTTAACAATGTATGAAAAATAGTTGAGTAATTTTTAAAGTAAAAAAAAACATAGTTTTTGATATGTTTTGAAGTGAGAATACGAAATTTTAATACCAGAGTGAGTTAACAATGTATGAAAAATAGTTGAGTAATTTTTAAAGTAAAAAAAAACATTGTTTTTGATATGTTTTGAAGTGAGAATACGAAATTTTACTACCAGAGTGAGTTAACAATGTATGAAAAATAGTTGAGTAATTTTTAAAGTAAAAAAAAAACATAGTTTTTGATATGTTTTGAAGTGAGAATACGAAATTTTAATACCAGAGTGAGTTAACAATGTATGAAAAATAGTTGAGTAATTTTTAAAGTAAAAAAAAACATAGTTTTTGATATGTTTTGAAGTGAGAAATTAAAATTTTACTACCAGAGTGAGTTAACAATGTATGAAAAATAGTTGAGTAATTTTTAAAGTAAAAAAAAACATAGTTTTTGATATGTTTTGAAGTGAGAAATTAAAATTTTACTACCAGAGTGAGTTAACAATGTATGAAAAATAGTTGAGTAATTTTTAAAGTAAAAAAAAACATAGTTTTTGATATGTTTTGAAGTGAGAATACGAAATTTTACTACCAGAGTGAGTTAACAATGTATGAAAAATAGTTGAGTAATTTTTAAAGTAAAAAAAAACATAGTTTTTGATATGTTTTGAAGTGAGAAATTAAAATTTTACTACCAGAGTGAGTTAACAATGTATGAAAAATAGTTGAGTAATTTTTAAAGTAAAAAAAAACATTGTTTTTGATATGTTTTGAAGTGAGAAATTAAAATTTTAATACCAGAGTGAGTTAACAATGTATGAAAAATAGTTGTGTAATTTTTAAAGTAAAAAAAAACATAGTTTTTGATATGTTTTGAAGTGAGAATACGAAATTTTACTACCAGAGTGAGTTAACAATGTATGAAAAATAGTTGAGTAATTTTTAAAGTAAAAAAAAACATAGTTTTTGATATGTTTTGAAGTGAGAATACGAAATTTTACTACCAGAGTGAGTTAACAATGTATGAAAAATAGTTGAGTAATTTTTAAAGTAAAAAAAAACATAGTTTTTGATATGTTTTGAAGTGAGAAATTAAAATTTTACTACCAGAGTGAGTTAACAATGTATGAAAAATAGTTGAGTAATTTTTAAAGTAAAAAAAAACATAGTTTTTGATATGTTTTGAAGTGAGAATACGAAATTTTAATACCAGAGTGAGTTAACAATGTATGAAAAATAGTTGAGTAATTTTTAAAGTAAAAAAAAACATAGTTTTTGATATGTTTTGAAGTGAGAATACGAAATTTTAATACCAGAGTGAGTTAACAATGTATGAAAAATAGTTGAGTAATTTTTAAAGTAAAAAAAAAACATTGTTTTTGATATGTTTTGAAGTGAGAATACGAAATTTTACTACCAGAGTGAGTTAACAATGTATGAAAAATAGTTGAGTAATTTTTAAAGTAAAAAAAAACATAGTTTTTGATATGTTTTGAAGTGAGAAATTAAAATTTTACTACCAGAGTGAGTTAACAATGTATGAAAAATAGTTGAGTAATTTTTAAAGTAAAAAAA
>CAMPDV010005524.1:0-23988 GCA_946699065.1 Loxodes magnus
AGTATTAAGTATTTTGAAAAGTGAAGAAGTAAAGTAAGAAAAGAAGATAGAATTTCAGTTTTAAGTATTATGCTTTGAGAAGTAATAAGTATTTATAAAAGTGAAGAAGTAAAGTAGGAAAAGAAGATAGAATTTCAGTTTTAAGTATTATGCTTTGAGAAGTATTAAGTATTTTGAAAAGATAAGAAGTAAAGTAAGAAAAGAAGATAGAATTTCAGTTTTAAGTATAATATTTGAGAAGTATTAAGTATTTTGAAAAGATAAGAAGTAAAGTAAGAAAAGAAGATAGAATTTCAGTTTTAAGTATAATATTTGAGAAGTATTAAGTATTTTGAAAAGATAAGAAGTAAAGTAAGAAAAGAAGATAGAATTTCAGTTTTAAGTATTATGCTTTGAGAAGTAATGAGTAATTTGAAAAGTGAAGAAGTAAAGTAAGAAAAGAAGGTAGAATTTCAGTTTTAAGTATTATGCTTTGAGAAGTAATAAGTAATTTGAAAAGTGAAGAAGTAAAGTAAGAAAAGAAGATAGAATTTCAGTTTTAAGTATTATGCTTTGAGAAGTATTAAGTATTTTGAAAAGTGAAGAAGTAAAGTAAGAAAAGAAGATAGAATTTCAGTTTTAAGTATTATGCTTTGAGAAGTAATAAGTATTTAGAAAAGATAAGAAGTAAAGTAAGAAAAGAAGATAGAATTTCAGTTTTAAGTATTATGCTTTGAGAAGTAATAAGTATTTATAAAAGTGAATAAGTAAAGTAAGAAAAGAAGATAGAATTTCAGTTTTAAGTATTATGCTTTGAGATAAAATAAGTATTTTGAAAAGATAAGAAGTAAAGTAAGAAAAGAAGATAGAATTTCAGTTTTAAGTATTATGCTTTGAGATAAAATAAGTATTTTGAAAAGATAAGAAGTAAAGTAAGAAAAGAAGATAGAATTTCAGTTTTAAGTATTATGCTTTGAGAAGTAATAAGTATTTAGAAAAGTGAAGAAGTAAAGTAAGAAAAGAAGATAGAGTTTCAGTTTTAAGTATTATGCTTTGAGAAGTAATAAGTATTTTGAAAAGTGAATAAGTAAAGTAAGAAAAGAAGATAGAGTTTCAGTTTTAAGTATTATGCTTTGAGATAAAATAAGTATTTTGAAAAGATAAGAAGTAAAGTAAGAAAAGAAGATAGAATTTCAGTTTTAAGTATTATGGTTTGAGAATTAATAAGTATTTTGAAAAGATAAGAAGTAAAGTAAGAAAAGAAGATAGAATTTCAGTTTTAAGTATTATGCTTTGAGAAGTATTAAGTATTTTGAAAAGTGAAGAAGTAAAGTAAGAAAAGAAGATAGAATTTCAGTTTTAAGTATTATGCTTTGAGAAGTATTAAGTATTTTGAAAAGTGAAGAAGTAAAGTAAGAAAAGAAGATAGAATTTCAGTTTTAAGTATTATGCTTTGAGAAGTAATAAGTATTTAGAAAAGATAAGAAGTAAAGTAGGAAAAGAAGATAGAATTTCAGTTTTAAGTATTATGCTTTGAGAAGTATTAAGTATTTTGAAAAGATAAGAAGTAAAGTAAGAAAAGAAGATAGAATTTCAGTTTTAAGTATAATATTTGAGAAGTAATAAGTATTTTGAAAAGTGAAGAAGTAAAGTAAGAAAAGAAGATAGAATTTCAGTTTTAAGTATTATGCTTTGAGATAAAATAAGTATTTTGAAAAGTGAAGAAGTAAAGTAAGAAAAGAAGATAGAATTTCAGTTTTAAGTATTATGCTTTGAGAAGTAATAAGTATTTTGAAAAGATAAGAAGTAAAGTAAGAAAAGAAGATAGAATTTCAGTTTTAAGTATTATGCTTTGAGAAGTATTAAGTATTTTGAAAAGTGAAGAAGTAAAGTAAGAAAAGAAGATAGAATTTCAGTTTTAAGTATTATGCTTTGAGAAGTAATAAGTATTTATAAAAGTGAAGAAGTAAAGTAGGAAAAGAAGATAGAATTTCAGTTTTAAGTATTATGGTTTGAGAAGTATTAAGTATTTTGAAAAGATAAGAAGTAAAGTAAGAAAAGAAGATAGAATTTCAGTTTTAAGTATAATATTTGAGAAGTAATAAGTATTTTGAAAAGTGAAGAAGTAAAGTAAGAAAAGAAGATAGAATTTCAGTTTTAAGTATTATGCTTTGAGAAGTAATAAGTATTTAGAAAAGATAAGAAGTAAAGTAAGAAAAGAAGATAGAATTTCAGTTTTAAGAATTATGCTTTGAGAAGTAATAAGTATTTTGAAAAGTGAATAAGTAAAGTAAGAAAAGAAGATAGAGTTTCAGTTTTAAGTATTATGCTTTGAGAAGTAATAAGTATTTTGAAAAGTGAAGAAGTAAAGTAGGAAAAGAAGATAGAATTTCAGTTTTAAGAATTATGGTTTGAGAAGTAATAAGTATTTAGAAAAGTGAAGAAGTAAAGTAAGAAAAGAAGATAGAGTTTCAGTTTTAAGAATTATGCTTTGAGAAGTAATAAGTATTTTGAAAAGTGAATAAGTAAAGTAAGAAAAGAAGATAGAGTTTCAGTTTTAAGTATTATGCTTTGAGATAAAATAAGTATTTTGAAAAGATAAGAAGTAAAGTAAGAAAAGAAGATAGAATTTCAGTTTTAAGTATTATGCTTTGAGAAGTATTAAGTATTTTGAAAAGTGAAGAAGTAAAGTAAGAAAAGAAGATAGAATTTCAGTTTTAAGTATTATGCTTTGAGAAGTAATAAGTATTTAGAAAAGATAAGAAGTAAAGTAAGAAAAAAAGATAGAATTTCAGTTTTAAGTATTATGCTTTGAGAAGTATTAAGTATTTTGAAAAGTGAAGAAGTAAAGTAAGAAAAGAAGATAGAATTTCAGTTTTAAGTATTATGCTTTGAGAAGTAATAAGTATTTAGAAAAGATAAGAAGTAAAGTAAGAAAAAAAGATAGAATTTCAGTTTTAAGTATTATGCTTTGAGAAGTAATAAGTATTTTGAAAAGTGAAGAAGTAAAGTAGGAAAAGAAGATAGAATTTCAGTTTTAAGTATTATGCTTTGAGAAGTATTAAGTATTTTGAAAAGTGAAGAAGTAAAGTAAGAAAAGAAGATAGAATTTCAGTTTTAAGTATTATGCTTTGAGAAGTAATAAGTATTTATAAAAGTGAAGAAGTAAAGTAGGAAAAGAAGATAGAATTTCAGTTTTAAGTATTATGGTTTGAGAAGTATTAAGTATTTTGAAAAGATAAGAAGTAAAGTAAGAAAAGAAGATAGAATTTCAGTTTTAAGTATAATATTTGAGAAGTAATAAGTATTTTGAAAAGTGAAGAAGTAAAGTAAGAAAAGAAGATAGAATTTCAGTTTTAAGTATTATGCTTTGAGATAAAATAAGTATTTTGAAAAGTGAAGAAGTAAAGTAAGAAAAGAAGATAGAATTTCAGTTTTAAGTATTATGCTTTGAGAAGTATTAAGTATTTTGAAAAGATAAGAAGTAAAGTAAGAAAAGAAGATAGAATTTCAGTTTTAAGTATTATGCTTTGAGAAGTATTAAGTATTTTGAAAAGTGAAGAAGTAAAGTAAGAAAAGAAGATAGAATTTCAGTTTTAAGTATTATGCTTTGAGATAAAATAAGTATTTTGAAAAGTGAAGAAGTAAAGTAAGAAAAGAAGATAGAATTTCAGTTTTAAGTATTATGGTTTGAGAATTAATAAGTATTTTGAAAAGATAAGAAGTAAAGTAAGAAAAGAAGATAGAATTTCAGTTTTAAGTATTATGCTTTGAGAAGTATTAAGTATTTTGAAAAGTGAAGAAGTAAAGTAAGAAAAGAAGATAGAATTTCAGTTTTAAGTATTATGCTTTGAGAAGTAATAAGTATTTATAAAAGTGAAGAAGTAAAGTAAGAAAAGAAGATAGAATTTCAGTTTTAAGTATTATGCTTTGAGATAAAATAAGTATTTTGAAAAGTGAAGAAGTAAAGTAAGAAAAGAAGATAGAATTTCAGTTTTAAGTATTATGCTTTGAGAAGTATTAAGTATTTTGAAAAGTGAAGAAGTAAAGTAAGAAAAGAAGATAGAATTTCAGTTTTAAGTATTATGCTTTGAGATAAAATAAGTATTTTGAAAAGTGAAGAAGTAAAGTAAGAAAAGAAGATAGAATTTCAGTTTTAAGTATTATGCTTTGAGATAAAATAAGTATTTTGAAAAGTGAAGAAGTAAAGTAAGAAAAGAAGATAGAATTTCAGTTTTAAGTATTATGGTTTGAGAATTAATAAGTATTTTGAAAAGATAAGAAGTAAAGTAAGAAAAGAAGATAGAATTTCAGTTTTAAGTATTATGCTTTGAGAAGTATTAAGTATTTTGAAAAGTGAAGAAGTAAAGTAAGAAAAGAAGATAGAATTTCAGTTTTAAGTATTATGCTTTGAGAAGTAATAAGTATTTATAAAAGTGAAGAAGTAAAGTAGGAAAAGAAGATAGAATTTCAGTTTTAAGTATTATGCTTTGAGAAGTATTAAGTATTTTGAAAAGATAAGAAGTAAAGTAAGAAAAGAAGATAGAATTTCAGTTTTAAGTATAATATTTGAGAAGTATTAAGTATTTTGAAAAGATAAGAAGTAAAGTAAGAAAAGAAGATAGAATTTCAGTTTTAAGTATAATATTTGAGAAGTATTAAGTATTTTGAAAAGATAAGAAGTAAAGTAAGAAAAGAAGATAGAATTTCAGTTTTAAGTATTATGCTTTGAGAAGTAATGAGTAATTTGAAAAGTGAAGAAGTAAAGTAAGAAAAGAAGATAGAATTTCAGTTTTAAGTATTATGCTTTGAGAAGTAATAAGTAATTTGAAAAGTGAAGAAGTAAAGTAAGAAAAGAAGATAGAATTTCAGTTTTAAGTATTATGCTTTGAGAAGTATTAAGTATTTTGAAAAGTGAAGAAGTAAAGTAAGAAAAGAAGATAGAATTTCAGTTTTAAGTATTATGCTTTGAGAAGTAATAAGTATTTTGAAAAGATAAGAAGTAAAGTAAGAAAAGAAGATAGAATTTCAGTTTTAAGTATTATGCTTTGAGAAGTATTAAGTATTTTGAAAAGTGAAGAAGTAAAGTAAGAAAAGAAGATAGAATTTCAGTTTTAAGTATTATGCTTTGAGAAGTAATAAGTATTTAGAAAAGATAAGAAGTAAAGTAAGAAAAGAAGATAGAATTTCAGTTTTAAGTATTATGCTTTGAGAAGTAATAAGTATTTATAAAAGTGAATAAGTAAAGTAAGAAAAGAAGATAGAATTTCAGTTTTAAGTATTATGCTTTGAGATAAAATAAGTATTTTGAAAAGATAAGAAGTAAAGTAAGAAAAGAAGATAGAATTTCAGTTTTAAGTATTATGCTTTGAGATAAAATAAGTATTTTGAAAAGATAAGAAGTAAAGTAAGAAAAGAAGATAGAATTTCAGTTTTAAGGAGTATGCTTTGAGAAATAATAAGTATTTAGAAAAGTGAAGAAGTAAAGTAAGAAAAGAAGATAGAGTTTCAGTTTTAAGTATTATGCTTTGAGAAGTAATAAGTATTTTGAAAAGTGAATAAGTAAAGTAAGAAAAGAAGATAGAGTTTCAGTTTTAAGTATTATGCTTTGAGATAAAATAAGTATTTTGAAAAGATAAGAAGTAAAGTAAGAAAAGAAGATAGAATTTCAGTTTTAAGTATTATGCTTTGAGATAAAATAAGTATTTTGAAAAGATAAGAAGTAAAGTAAGAAAAGAAGATAGAATTTCAGTTTTAAGTATTATGCTTTGAGAAGTATTAAGTATTTTGAAAAGTGAAGAAGTAAAGTAAGAAAAGAAGATAGAATTTCAGTTTTAAGTATTATGCTTTGAGAAGTATTAAGTATTTTGAAAAGTGAAGAAGTAAAGTAAGAAAAGAAGATAGAATTTCAGTTTTAAGTATTATGCTTTGAGAAGTAATAAGTATTTAGAAAAGATAAGAAGTAAAGTAGGAAAAGAAGATAGAATTTCAGTTTTAAGTATTATGCTTTGAGAAGTATTAAGTATTTTGAAAAGATAAGAAGTAAAGTAAGAAAAGAAGATAGAATTTCAGTTTTAAGTATAATATTTGAGAAGTAATAAGTATTTTGAAAAGTGAAGAAGTAAAGTAAGAAAAGAAGATAGAATTTCAGTTTTAAGTATTATGCTTTGAGATAAAATAAGTATTTTGAAAAGTGAAGAAGTAAAGTAAGAAAAGAAGATAGAATTTCAGTTTTAAGTATTATGCTTTGAGAAGTAATAAGTATTTTGAAAAGATAAGAAGTAAAGTAAGAAAAGAAGATAGAATTTCAGTTTTAAGTATTATGCTTTGAGAAGTATTAAGTATTTTGAAAAGTGAAGAAGTAAAGTAAGAAAAGAAGATAGAATTTCAGTTTTAAGTATTATGCTTTGAGAAGTAATAAGTATTTATAAAAGTGAAGAAGTAAAGTAGGAAAAGAAGATAGAATTTCAGTTTTAAGTATTATGGTTTGAGAAGTATTAAGTATTTTGAAAAGATAAGAAGTAAAGTAAGAAAAGAAGATAGAATTTCAGTTTTAAGTATAATATTTGAGAAGTAATAAGTATTTTGAAAAGTGAAGAAGTAAAGTAAGAAAAGAAGATAGAATTTCAGTTTTAAGTATTATGCTTTGAGAAGTAATAAGTATTTAGAAAAGATAAGAAGTAAAGTAAGAAAAGAAGATAGAATTTCAGTTTTAAGAATTATGCTTTGAGAAGTAATAAGTATTTTGAAAAGTGAATAAGTAAAGTAAGAAAAGAAGATAGAGTTTCAGTTTTAAGTATTATGCTTTGAGAAGTAATAAGTATTTTGAAAAGTGAAGAAGTAAAGTAGGAAAAGAAGATAGAATTTCAGTTTTAAGAATTATGGTTTGAGAAGTAATAAGTATTTAGAAAAGTGAAGAAGTAAAGTAAGAAAAGAAGATAGAGTTTCAGTTTTAAGAATTATGCTTTGAGAAGTAATAAGTATTTTGAAAAGTGAATAAGTAAAGTAAGAAAAGAAGATAGAGTTTCAGTTTTAAGTATTATGCTTTGAGATAAAATAAGTATTTTGAAAAGATAAGAAGTAAAGTAAGAAAAGAAGATAGAATTTCAGTTTTAAGTATTATGCTTTGAGAAGTATTAAGTATTTTGAAAAGTGAAGAAGTAAAGTAAGAAAAGAAGATAGAATTTCAGTTTTAAGTATTATGCTTTGAGAAGTAATAAGTATTTAGAAAAGATAAGAAGTAAAGTAAGAAAAAAAGATAGAATTTCAGTTTTAAGTATTATGCTTTGAGAAGTATTAAGTATTTTGAAAAGTGAAGAAGTAAAGTAAGAAAAGAAGATAGAATTTCAGTTTTAAGTATTATGCTTTGAGAAGTAATAAGTATTTAGAAAAGATAAGAAGTAAAGTAAGAAAAAAAGATAGAATTTCAGTTTTAAGTATTATGCTTTGAGAAGTAATAAGTATTTTGAAAAGTGAAGAAGTAAAGTAGGAAAAGAAGATAGAATTTCAGTTTTAAGTATTATGCTTTGAGAAGTATTAAGTATTTTGAAAAGTGAAGAAGTAAAGTAAGAAAAGAAGATAGAATTTCAGTTTTAAGTATTATGCTTTGAGAAGTAATAAGTATTTATAAAAGTGAAGAAGTAAAGTAGGAAAAGAAGATAGAATTTCAGTTTTAAGTATTATGGTTTGAGAAGTATTAAGTATTTTGAAAAGATAAGAAGTAAAGTAAGAAAAGAAGATAGAATTTCAGTTTTAAGTATAATATTTGAGAAGTAATAAGTATTTTGAAAAGTGAAGAAGTAAAGTAAGAAAAGAAGATAGAATTTCAGTTTTAAGTATTATGCTTTGAGATAAAATAAGTATTTTGAAAAGTGAAGAAGTAAAGTAAGAAAAGAAGATAGAATTTCAGTTTTAAGTATTATGCTTTGAGAAGTATTAAGTATTTTGAAAAGTGAAGAAGTAAAGTAAGAAAAGAAGATAGAATTTCAGTTTTAAGTATTATGGTTTGAGAATTAATAAGTATTTTGAAAAGATAAGAAGTAAAGTAAGAAAAGAAGATAGAATTTCAGTTTTAAGTATTATGCTTTGAGAAGTATTAAGTATTTTGAAAAGTGAAGAAGTAAAGTAAGAAAAGAAGATAGAGTTTCAGTTTTAAGTATTATGCTTTGAGATAAAATAAGTATTTTGAAAAGATAAGAAGTAAAGTAAGAAAAGAAGATAGAATTTCAGTTTTAAGTATTATGGTTTGAGAATTAATAAGTATTTTGAAAAGATAAGAAGTAAAGTAAGAAAAGAAGATAGAATTTCAGTTTTAAGTATTATGCTTTGAGAAGTATTAAGTATTTTGAAAAGATAAGAAGTAAAGTAAGAAAAGAAGATAGAATTTCAGTTTTAAGTATTATGCTTTGAGAAGTAATGAGTAATTTGAAAAGTGAAGAAGTAAAGTAAGAAAAGAAGGTAGAATTTCAGTTTTAAGTATTATGCTTTGAGAAGTAATAAGTAATTTGAAAAGTGAAGAAGTAAAGTAAGAAAAGAAGATAGAATTTCAGTTTTAAGTATTATGCTTTGAGAAGTATTAAGTATTTTGAAAAGTGAAGAAGTAAAGTAAGAAAAGAAGATAGAATTTCAGTTTTAAGTATTATGCTTTGAGAAGTAATAAGTATTTTGAAAAGATAAGAAGTAAAGTAGGAAAAGAAGATAGAATTTCAGTTTTAAGTATTATGCTTTGAGAAGTAATAAGTATTTATAAAAGTGAAGAAGTAAAGTAGGAAAAGAAGATAGAATTTCAGTTTTAAGAATTATGGTTTGAGAAGTAATAAGTATTTAGAAAAGTGAAGAAGTAAAGTAAGAAAAGAAGATAGAGTTTCAGTTTTAAGTATTATGCTTTGAGAAGTAATAAGTATTTTGAAAAGTGAATAAGTAAAGTAAGAAAAGAAGATAGAGTTTCAGTTTTAAGTATTATGCTTTGAGATAAAATAAGTATTTTGAAAAGATAAGAAGTAAAGTAAGAAAAGAAGATAGAATTTCAGTTTTAAGTATTATGCTTTGAGATAAAATAAGTATTTTGAAAAGATAAGAAGTAAAGTAAGAAAAGAAGATAGAATTTCAGTTTTAAGTATTATGCTTTGAGAAGTATTAAGTATTTTGAAAAGTGAAGAAGTAAAGTAAGAAAAGAAGATAGAATTTCAGTTTTAAGTATTATGCTTTGAGAAGTATTAAGTATTTTGAAAAGTGAAGAAGTAAAGTAAGAAAAGAAGATAGAATTTCAGTTTTAAGTATTATGCTTTGAGAAGTAATAAGTATTTAGAAAAGATAAGAAGTAAAGTAGGAAAAGAAGATAGAATTTCAGTTTTAAGTATTATGCTTTGAGAAGTATTAAGTATTTTGAAAAGATAAGAAGTAAAGTAAGAAAAGAAGATAGAATTTCAGTTTTAAGTATAATATTTGAGAAGTAATAAGTATTTTGAAAAGTGAAGAAGTAAAGTAAGAAAAGAAGATAGAATTTCAGTTTTAAGTATTATGGTTTGAGAATTAATAAGTATTTTGAAAAGATAAGAAGTAAAGTAAGAAAAGAAGATAGAATTTCAGTTTTAAGTATTATGCTTTGAGAAGTAATAAGTATTTTGAAAAGATAAGAAGTAAAGTAAGAAAAGAAGATAGAATTTCAGTTTTAAGTATTATGCTTTGAGAAGTATTAAGTATTTTGAAAAGTGAAGAAGTAAAGTAAGAAAAGAAGATAGAATTTCAGTTTTAAGTATTATGCTTTGAGAAGTAATAAGTATTTATAAAAGTGAAGAAGTAAAGTAGGAAAAGAAGATAGAATTTCAGTTTTAAGTATTATGGTTTGAGAAGTATTAAGTATTTTGAAAAGTGAAGAAGTAAAGTAAGAAAAGAAGATAGAATTTCAGTTTTAAGTATTATGCTTTGAGAAGTAATAAGTATTTAGAAAAGATAAGAAGTAAAGTAAGAAAAGAAGATAGAATTTCAGTTTTAAGTATTATGCTTTGAGAAGTAATAAGTATTTATAAAAGTGAATAAGTAAAGTAAGAAAAGAAGATAGAGTTTCAGTTTTAAGTATTATGCTTTGAGATAAAATAAGTATTTTGAAAAGATAAGAAGTAAAGTAAGAAAAGAAGATAGAATTTCAGTTTTAAGTATTATGCTTTGAGATAAAATAAGTATTTTGAAAAGATAAGAAGTAAAGTAGGAAAAGAAGATAGAATTTCAGTTTTAAGAATTATGGTTTGAGAAGTAATAAGTATTTAGAAAAGTGAAGAAGTAAAGTAAGAAAAGAAGATAGAGTTTCAGTTTTAAGAATTATGCTTTGAGAAGTAATAAGTATTTTGAAAAGTGAATAAGTAAAGTAAGAAAAGAAGATAGAGTTTCAGTTTTAAGTATTATGCTTTGAGATAAAATAAGTATTTTGAAAAGATAAGAAGTAAAGTAAGAAAAGAAGATAGAATTTCAGTTTTAAGTATTATGCTTTGAGATAAAATAAGTATTTTGAAAAGATAAGAAGTAAAGTAAGAAAAGAAGATAGAATTTCAGTTTTAAGTATTATGCTTTGAGAAGTAATAAGTATTTATAAAAGTGAAGAAGTAAAGTAGGAAAAGAAGATAGAATTTCAGTTTTAAGTATTATGCTTTGAGAAGTATTAAGTATTTTGAAAAGATAAGAAGTAAAGTAAGAAAAGAAGATAGAATTTCAGTTTTAAGTATAATATTTGAGAAGTAATAAGTATTTTGAAAAGTGAAGAAGTAAAGTAAGAAAAGAAGATAGAATTTCAGTTTTAAGTATTATGCTTTGAGATAAAATAAGTATTTTGAAAAGTGAAGAAGTAAAGTAAGAAAAGAAGATAGAATTTCAGTTTTAAGTATTATGCTTTGAGAAGTATTAAGTATTTTGAAAAGTGAAGAAGTAAAGTAAGAAAAGAAGATAGAATTTCAGTTTTAAGTATTATGCTTTGAGAAGTATTAAGTATTTTGAAAAGTGAAGAAGTAAAGTAAGAAAAGAAGATAGAATTTCAGTTTTAAGTATTATGCTTTGAGAAGTAATAAGTATTTATAAAAGTGAAGAAGTAAAGTAAGAAAAGAAGATAGAATTTCAGTTTTAAGTATTATGCTTTGAGAAGTAATAAGTATTTAGAAAAGATAAGAAGTAAAGTAAGAAAAAAAGATAGAATTTCAGTTTTAAGTATTATGCTTTGAGAAGTAATAAGTATTTTGAAAAGTGAAGAAGTAAAGTAGGAAAAGAAGATAGAATTTCAGTTTTAAGTATTATGCTTTGAGAAGTATTAAGTATTTTGAAAAGTGAAGAAGTAAAGTAAGAAAAGAAGATAGAATTTCAGTTTTAAGTATAATATTTGAGAAGTAATAAGTATTTTGAAAAGATAAGAAGTAAAGTAAGAAAAGAAGATAGAATTTCAGTTTTAAGTATAATATTTGAGAAGTAATAAGTATTTTGAAAAGATAAGAAGTAAAGTAGGAAAAGAAGATAGAATTTCAGTTTTAAGTATTATGCTTTGAGAAGTAATAAGTATTTATAAAAGTGAAGAAGTAAAGTAGTAAAAGAAGATAGAATTTCAGTTTTAAGTATTATGCTTTGAGAAGTAATAAGTATTTTGAAAAGTGAAGAAGTAAAGTAAGAAAAGAAGATAGAATTTCAGTTTTAAGTATTATGCTTTGAGAAGTAATAAGTATTTATAAAAGTGAAGAAGTAAAGTAGGAAAAGAAGATAGAATTTCAGTTTTAAGTATTATGGTTTGAGAAGTATTAAGTATTTTGAAAAGATAAGAAGTAAAGTAAGAAAAGAAGATAGAATTTCAGTTTTAAGTATAATATTTGAGAAGTAATAAGTATTTTGAAAAGTGAAGAAGTAAAGTAAGAAAAGAAGATAGAATTTCAGTTTTAAGTATTATGCTTTGAGAAGTATTAAGTATTTTGAAAAGTGAAGAAGTAAAGTAAGAAAAGAAGATAGAATTTCAGTTTTAAGTATTATGGTTTGAGAATTAATAAGTATTTTGAAAAGA
The DNA here is from genome assembly GCA_946699065.1 of Loxodes magnus. Classification (NCBI taxonomy): domain Eukaryota; phylum Ciliophora; class Karyorelictea; order Loxodida; family Loxodidae; genus Loxodes; species Loxodes magnus. The sequence goes on from CAMPDV010005524.1 coordinate 12,008, forward strand.
TAAGAAGTAAAGTAAGAAAAGAAGATAGAATTTCAGTTTTAAGTATTATGCTTTGAGAAGTATTAAGTATTTTGAAAAGTGAAGAAGTAAAGTAAGAAAAGAAGATAGAATTTCAGTTTTAAGTATTATGCTTTGAGAAGTAATAAGTATTTATAAAAGTGAAGAAGTAAAGTAGGAAAAGAAGATAGAATTTCAGTTTTAAGTATTATGCTTTGAGAAGTATTAAGTATTTTGAAAAGATAAGAAGTAAAGTAAGAAAAGAAGATAGAATTTCAGTTTTAAGTATAATATTTGAGAAGTATTAAGTATTTTGAAAAGATAAGAAGTAAAGTAAGAAAAGAAGATAGAATTTCAGTTTTAAGTATAATATTTGAGAAGTATTAAGTATTTTGAAAAGATAAGAAGTAAAGTAAGAAAAGAAGATAGAATTTCAGTTTTAAGTATTATGCTTTGAGAAGTAATGAGTAATTTGAAAAGTGAAGAAGTAAAGTAAGAAAAGAAGGTAGAATTTCAGTTTTAAGTATTATGCTTTGAGAAGTAATAAGTAATTTGAAAAGTGAAGAAGTAAAGTAAGAAAAGAAGATAGAATTTCAGTTTTAAGAATTATGCTTTGAGAAGTATTAAGTATTTTGAAAAGTGAAGAAGTAAAGTAAGAAAAGAAGATAGAATTTCAGTTTTAAGTATTATGCTTTGAGAAGTAATAAGTATTTAGAAAAGATAAGAAGTAAAGTAAGAAAAGAAGATAGAATTTCAGTTTTAAGTATTATGCTTTGAGAAGTAATAAGTATTTTGAAAAGTGAAGAAGTAAAGTAAGAAAAGAAGATAGAATTTCAGTTTTAAGTATTATGCTTTGAGATAAAATAAGTATTTTGAAAAGATAAGAAGTAAAGTAAGAAAAGAAGATAGAATTTCAGTTTTAAGTATTATGCTTTGAGATAAAATAAGTATTTTGAAAAGATAAGAAGTAAAGTAAGAAAAGAAGATAGAATTTCAGTTTTAAGTATTATGCTTTGAGAAGTAATAAGTATTTATAAAAGTGAAGAAGTAAAGTAGGAAAAGAAGATAGAATTTCAGTTTTAAGAATTATGGTTTGAGAAGTATTAAGTATTTTGAAAAGTGAAGAAGTAAAGTAAGAAAAGAAGATAGAGTTTCAGTTTTAAGTATTATGCTTTGAGAAGTAATAAGTATTTTGAAAAGATAAGAAGTAAAGTAAGAAAAGAAGATAGAATTTCAGTTTTAAGTATTATGCTTTGAGAAGTATTAAGTATTTTGAAAAGTGAAGAAGTAAAGTAAGAAAAGAAGATAGAATTTCAGTTTTAAGTATTATGCTTTGAGAAGTATTAAGTATTTTGAAAAGTGAAGAAGTAAAGTAAGAAAAGAAGATAGAATTTCAGTTTTAAGTATTATGCTTTGAGAAGTAATAAGTATTTATAAAAGTGAAGAAGTAAAGTAGGAAAAGAAGATAGAATTTCAGTTTTAAGTATTATGCTTTGAGAAGTATTAAGTATTTTGAAAAGATAAGAAGTAAAGTAAGAAAAGAAGATAGAATTTCAGTTTTAAGTATAATATTTGAGAAGTAATAAGTATTTTGAAAAGTGAAGAAGTAAAGTAAGAAAAGAAGATAGAATTTCAGTTTTAAGTATTATGCTTTGAGATAAAATAAGTATTTTGAAAAGTGAAGAAGTAAAGTAAGAAAAGAAGATAGAATTTCAGTTTTAAGTATTATGCTTTGAGAAGTATTAAGTATTTTGAAAAGTGAAGAAGTAAAGTAAGAAAAGAAGATAGAATTTCAGTTTTAAGTATTATGCTTTGAGAAGTATTAAGTATTTTGAAAAGTGAAGAAGTAAAGTAAGAAAAGAAGATAGAATTTCAGTTTTAAGTATTATGCTTTGAGAAGTAATAAGTATTTATAAAAGTGAAGAAGTAAAGTAGGAAAAGAAGATAGAATTTCAGTTTTAAGTATTATGCTTTGAGAAGTATTAAGTATTTTGAAAAGATAAGAAGTAAAGTAAGAAAAGAAGATAGAATTTCAGTTTTAAGTATAATATTTGAGAAGTAATAAGTATTTTGAAAAGTGAAGAAGTAAAGTAAGAAAAGAAGATAGAATTTCAGTTTTAAGTATTATGCTTTGAGATAAAATAAGTATTTTGAAAAGTGAAGAAGTAAAGTAAGAAAAGAAGATAGAATTTCAGTTTTAAGAATTATGGTTTGAGAAGTATTAAGTATTTTGAAAAGATAAGAAGTAAAGTAAGAAAAGAAGATAGAATTTCAGTTTTAAGTATTATGCTTTGAGAAGTATTAAGTATTTTGAAAAGTGAAGAAGTAAAGTAAGAAAAGAAGGTAGAATTTCAGTTTTAAGTATTATGCTTTGAGAAGTAATAAGTAATTTGAAAAGTGAAGAAGTAAAGTAAGAAAAGAAGATAGAATTTCAGTTTTAAGTATTATGCTTTGAGATAAAATAAGTATTTTGAAAAGTGAAGAAGTAAAGTAAGAAAAGAAGATAGAATTTCAGTTTTAAGTATTATGCTTTGAGAAGTATTAAGTATTTTGAAAAGTGAAGAAGTAAAGTAAGAAAAGAAGATAGAATTTCAGTTTTAAGTATTATGGTTTGAGAATTAATAAGTATTTTGAAAAGATAAGAAGTAAAGTAAGAAAAGAAGATAGAATTTCAGTTTTAAGTATTATGCTTTGAGAAGTATTAAGTATTTTGAAAAGTGAAGAAGTAAAGTAAGAAAAGAAGATAGAATTTCAGTTTTAAGTATTATGCTTTGAGAAGTAATAAGTATTTATAAAAGTGAAGAAGTAAAGTAGGAAAAGAAGATAGAATTTCAGTTTTAAGTATTATGCTTTGAGAAGTATTAAGTATTTTGAAAAGATAAGAAGTAAAGTAAGAAAAGAAGATAGAATTTCAGTTTTAAGTATAATATTTGAGAAGTATTAAGTATTTTGAAAAGATAAGAAGTAAAGTAAGAAAAGAAGATAGAATTTCAGTTTTAAGTATAATATTTGAGAAGTATTAAGTATTTTGAAAAGATAAGAAGTAAAGTAAGAAAAGAAGATAGAATTTCAGTTTTAAGTATTATGGTTTGAGAAGTATTAAGTATTTTGAAAAGATAAGAAGTAAAGTAAGAAAAGAAGATAGAATTTCAGTTTTAAGTATAATATTTGAGAAGTAATAAGTATTTTGAAAAGTGAAGAAGTAAAGTAAGAAAAGAAGATAGAATTTCAGTTTTAAGTATTATGCTTTGAGAAGTATTAAGTATTTTGAAAAGTGAAGAAGTAAAGTAAGAAAAGAAGATAGAATTTCAGTTTTAAGTATTATGCTTTGAGAAGTAATAAGTATTTAGAAAAGATAAGAAGTAAAGTAAGAAAAGAAGATAGAATTTCAGTTTTAAGTATTATGCTTTGAGAAGTAATAAGTATTTATAAAAGTGAATAAGTAAAGTAAGAAAAGAAGATAGAGTTTCAGTTTTAAGTATTATGCTTTGAGATAAAATAAGTATTTTGAAAAGATAAGAAGTAAAGTAAGAAAAGAAGATAGAATTTCAGTTTTAAGTATTATGCTTTGAGATAAAATAAGTATTTTGAAAAGATAAGAAGTAAAGTAAGAAAAGAAGATAGAATTTCAGTTTTAAGTATTATGCTTTGAGAAGTAATAAGTATTTATAAAAGTGAAGAAGTAAAGTAGGAAAAGAAGATAGAATTTCAGTTTTAAGAATTATGGTTTGAGAAGTATTAAGTATTTTGAAAAGTGAAGAAGTAAAGTAAGAAAAGAAGATAGAGTTTCAGTTTTAAGTATTATGCTTTGAGAAGTAATAAGTATTTTGAAAAGATAAGAAGTAAAGTAAGAAAAGAAGATAGAATTTCAGTTTTAAGTATTATGCTTTGAGAAGTATTAAGTATTTTGAAAAGTGAAGAAGTAAAGTAAGAAAAGAAGATAGAATTTCAGTTTTAAGTATTATGCTTTGAGAAGTATTAAGTATTTTGAAAAGTGAAGAAGTAAAGTAAGAAAAGAAGATAGAATTTCAGTTTTAAGTATTATGCTTTGAGAAGTAATAAGTATTTATAAAAGTGAAGAAGTAAAGTAGGAAAAGAAGATAGAATTTCAGTTTTAAGTATTATGCTTTGAGAAGTATTAAGTATTTTGAAAAGATAAGAAGTAAAGTAAGAAAAGAAGATAGAATTTCAGTTTTAAGTATAATATTTGAGAAGTAATAAGTATTTTGAAAAGTGAAGAAGTAAAGTAAGAAAAGAAGATAGAATTTCAGTTTTAAGTATTATGCTTTGAGATAAAATAAGTATTTTGAAAAGTGAAGAAGTAAAGTAAGAAAAGAAGATAGAATTTCAGTTTTAAGTATTATGCTTTGAGAAGTAATAAGTATTTTGAAAAGATAAGAAGTAAAGTAAGAAAAGAAGATAGAATTTCAGTTTTAAGTATTATGCTTTGAGAAGTATTAAGTATTTTGAAAAGTGAAGAAGTAAAGTAAGAAAAGAAGATAGAATTTCAGTTTTAAGTATTATGCTTTGAGAAGTAATAAGTATTTATAAAAGTGAAGAAGTAAAGTAGGAAAAGAAGATAGAATTTCAGTTTTAAGTATTATGGTTTGAGAAGTATTAAGTATTTTGAAAAGATAAGAAGTAAAGTAAGAAAAGAAGATAGAATTTCAGTTTTAAGTATAATATTTGAGAAGTAATAAGTATTTTGAAAAGTGAAGAAGTAAAGTAAGAAAAGAAGATAGAATTTCAGTTTTAAGTATTATGCTTTGAGAAGTAATGAGTAATTTGAAAAGTGAAGAAGTAAAGTAAGAAAAGAAGATAGAATTTCAGTTTTAAGTATTATGCTTTGAGAAGTAATAAGTATTTTGAAAAGTGAAGAAGTAAAGTAAGAAAAGAAGATAGAATTTCAGTTTTAAGTATTATGCTTTGAGAAGTATTAAGTATTTTGAAAAGTGAAGAAGTAAAGTAAGAAAAGAAGATAGAATTTCAGTTTTAAGTATTATGCTTTGAGAAGTAATAAGTATTTAGAAAAGATAAGAAGTAAAGTAAGAAAAGAAGATAGAATTTCAGTTTTAAGTATTATGCTTTGAGAAGTAAAGAGTAATTTGAAAAGATAAGAAGTAAAGTAAGAAAAGAAGATAGAATTTCAGTTTTAAGTATTATGCTTTGAGAAGTAATAAGTATTTATAAAAGTGAAGAAGTAAAGTAGGAAAAGAAGATAGAATTTCAGTTTTAAGAATTATGCTTTGAGAAGTAATAAGTATTTTGAAAAGTGAATAAGTAAAGTAAGAAAAGAAGATAGAGTTTCAGTTTTAAGTATTATGCTTTGAGATAAAATAAGTATTTATAAAAGTGAAGAAGTAAAGTAAGAAAAGAAGATAGAATTTCAGTTTTAAGTATAATATTTGAGAAGTAATAAGTATTTTGAAAAGATAAGAAGTAAAGTAAGAAAAGAAGATAGAATTTCAGTTTTAAGTATTATGCTTTGAGAAGTATTAAGTATTTTGAAAAGTGAAGAAGTAAAGTAAGAAAAGAAGATAGAATTTCAGTTTTAAGTATTATGCTTTGAGAAGTAATAAGTATTTATAAAAGTGAAGAAGTAAAGTAGGAAAAGAAGATAGAATTTCAGTTTTAAGTATTATGGTTTGAGAAGTATTAAGTATTTTGAAAAGATAAGAAGTAAAGTAAGAAAAGAAGATAGAATTTCAGTTTTAAGTATAATATTTGAGAAGTAATAAGTATTTTGAAAAGTGAAGAAGTAAAGTAAGAAAAGAAGATAGAATTTCAGTTTTAAGTATTATGCTTTGAGATAAAATAAGTATTTTGAAAAGTGAAGAAGTAAAGTAAGAAAAGAAGATAGAATTTCAGTTTTAAGTATTATGCTTTGAGAAGTATTAAGTATTTTGAAAAGTGAAGAAGTAAAGTAAGAAAAGAAGATAGAATTTCAGTTTTAAGTATTATGGTTTGAGAATTAATAAGTATTTTGAAAAGATAAGAAGTAAAGTAAGAAAAGAAGATAGAATTTCAGTTTTAAGTATTATGCTTTGAGAAGTATTAAGTATTTTGAAAAGTGAAGAAGTAAAGTAAGAAAAGAAGATAGAATTTCAGTTTTAAGTATTATGGTTTGAGAATTAATAAGTATTTTGAAAAGATAAGAAGTAAAGTAAGAAAAGAAGATAGAATTTCAGTTTTAAGTATTATGCTTTGAGAAGTATTAAGTATTTTGAAAAGATAAGAAGTAAAGTAAGAAAAGAAGATAGAATTTCAGTTTTAAGTATAATATTTGAGAAGTATTAAGTATTTTGAAAAGATAAGAAGTAAAGTAAGAAAAGAAGATAGAATTTCAGTTTTAAGTATAATATTTGAGAAGTATTAAGTATTTTGAAAAGATAAGAAGTAAAGTAAGAAAAGAAGATAGAATTTCAGTTTTAAGTATTATGCTTTGAGAAGTAATGAGTAATTTGAAAAGTGAAGAAGTAAAGTAAGAAAAGAAGGTAGAATTTCAGTTTTAAGTATTATGCTTTGAGAAGTAATAAGTAATTTGAAAAGTGAAGAAGTAAAGTAAGAAAAGAAGATAGAATTTCAGTTTTAAGTATTATGCTTTGAGAAGTATTAAGTATTTTGAAAAGTGAAGAAGTAAAGTAAGAAAAGAAGATAGAATTTCAGTTTTAAGTATTATGCTTTGAGAAGTAATAAGTATTTAGAAAAGATAAGAAGTAAAGTAAGAAAAGAAGATAGAATTTCAGTTTTAAGTATTATGCTTTGAGAAGTAATAAGTATTTATAAAAGTGAATAAGTAAAGTAAGAAAAGAAGATAGAGTTTCAGTTTTAAGTATTATGCTTTGAGATAAAATAAGTATTTTGAAAAGATAAGAAGTAAAGTAAGAAAAGAAGATAGAATTTCAGTTTTAAGTATTATGCTTTGAGATAAAATAAGTATTTTGAAAAGATAAGAAGTAAAGTAAGAAAAGAAGATAGAATTTCAGTTTTAAGTATAATATTTGAGAAGTAATAAGTATTTTGAAAAGATAAGAAGTAAAGTAAGAAAAGAAGATAGAATTTCAGTTTTAAGAATTATGGTTTGAGAAGTAATAAGTATTTTGAAAAGTGAAGAAGTAAAGTAAGAAAAGAAGATAGAATTTCAGTTTTAAGTATTATGCTTTGAGAAGTAATAAGTATTTTGAAAAGTGAATAAGTAAAGTAAGAAAAGAAGATAGAATTTCAGTTTTAAGTATTATGCTTTGAGATAAAATAAGTATTTTGAAAAGATAAGAAGTAAAGTAAGAAAAGAAGATAGAATTTCAGTTTTAAGTATAATATTTGAGAAGTAATAAGTATTTTGAAAAGATAAGAAGTAAAGTAAGAAAAGAAGATAGAATTTCAGTTTTAAGTATTATGCTTTGAGAAGTATTAAGTATTTTGAAAAGTGAAGAAGTAAAGTAAGAAAAGAAGATAGAATTTCAGTTTTAAGTATTATGCTTTGAGAAGTATTAAGTATTTTGAAAAGTGAAGAAGTAAAGTAAGAAAAGAAGATAGAATTTCAGTTTTAAGTATTATGCTTTGAGAAGTAATAAGTATTTATAAAAGTGAAGAAGTAAAGTAGGAAAAGAAGATAGAATTTCAGTTTTAAGTATTATGCTTTGAGAAGTATTAAGTATTTTGAAAAGATAAGAAGTAAAGTAAGAAAAGAAGATAGAATTTCAGTTTTAAGTATAATATTTGAGAAGTAATAAGTATTTTGAAAAGTGAATAAGTAAAGTAAGAAAAGAAGATAGAATTTCAGTTTTAAGTATTATGCTTTGAGAAGTAATGAGTAATTTGAAAAGTGAAGAAGTAAAGTAAGAAAAGAAGATAGAATTTCAGTTTTAAGTATTATGCTTTGAGAAGTATTAAGTATTTTGAAAAGTGAAGAAGTAAAGTAAGAAAAGAAGATAGAGTTTCAGTTTTAAGTATTATGCTTTGAGAAGTAATAAGTATTTTGAAAAGTGAAGAAGTAAAGTAAGAAAAGAAGATAGAATTTCAGTTTTAAGTATTATGCTTTGAGAAGTAATAAGTATTTAGAAAAGATAAGAAGTAAAGTAAGAAAAGAAGATAGAATTTCAGTTTTAAGTATTATGCTTTGAGAAGTAAAGAGTAATTTGAAAAGATAAGAAGTAAAGTAAGAAAAGAAGATAGAATTTCAGTTTTAAGTATAATATTTGAGAAGTAATAAGTATTTAGAAAAGTGAAGAAGTAAAGTAAGAAAAGAAGATAGAGTTTCAGTTTTAAGAATTATGCTTTGAGAAGTAATAAGTATTTTGAAAAGTGAATAAGTAAAGTAAGAAAAGAAGATAGAGTTTCAGTTTTAAGTATTATGCTTTGAGATAAAATAAGTATTTTGAAAAGATAAGAAGTAAAGTAAGAAAAGAAGATAGAGTTTCAGTTTTAAGTATAATATTTGAGAAGTAATAAGTATTTTGAAAAGATAAGAAGTAAAGTAAGAAAAGAAGATAGAATTTCAGTTTTAAGTATTATGCTTTGAGAAGTAATAAGTATTTTGAAAAGTGAAGAAGTAAAGTAAGAAAAGAAGATAGAGTTTCAGTTTTAAGTATTATGCTTTGAGAAGTAATAAGTATTTTGAAAAGTGAATAAGTAAAGTAAGAAAAGAAGATAGAGTTTCAGTTTTAAGTATTATGCTTTGAGATAAAATAAGTATTTATAAAAGTGAAGAAGTAAAGTAAGAAAAGAAGATAGAATTTCAGTTTTAAGTATAATATTTGAGAAGTAATAAGTATTTTGAAAAGATAAGAAGTAAAGTAAGAAAAGAAGATAGAATTTCAGTTTTAAGTATTATGCTTTGAGAAGTAATAAGTATTTTGAAAAGTGAAGAAGTAAAGTAAGAAAAGAAGATAGAATTTCAGTTTTAAGAATTATGGTTTGAGATAAAATAAGTATTTTGAAAAGTGAAGAAGTAAAGTAAGAAAAGAAGATAGAATTTCAGTTTTAAGAATTATGATTTGAGAAGTGAGTTTTAAGTATTTTGAAAAGTGAAGAAGTAAAGTAAGAAAAGAAGATAGAATTTCAGTTTTAAGTATTATGCTTTGAGAAGTAATAAGTATTTTGAAAAGTGAAGAAGTAAAGTAAGAAAAGAAGATAGAATTTCAGTTTTAAGTATTATGCTTTGAGATAAAATAAGTATTTTGAAAAGATAAGAAGTAAAGTAAGAAAAGAAGATAGAATTTCAGTTTTAAGTATTATGCTTTGAGAAGTAATAAGTATTTTGAAAAGTGAAGAAGTAAAGTAAGAAAAGAAGATAGAATTTCAGTTTTAAGTATTATGCTTTGAGAAGTAATAAGTATTTTGAAAAGATAAGAAGTAAAGTAAGAAAAGAAGATAGAATTTCAGTTTTAAGTATTATGCTTTGAGAAGTATTAAGTATTTTGAAAAGTGAAGAAGTAAAGTAAGAAAAGAAGATAGAATTTCAGTTTTAAGTATTATGCTTTGAGAAGTAATAAGTATTTTAAAAGTGAAGAAGTAAAGTAAGAAAAGAAGATAGAATTTCAGTTTTAAGTATTATGCTTTGAGAAGTAATAAGTATTTTGAAAAGATAAGAAGTAAAGTAAGAAAAGAAGATAGAATTTCAGTTTTAAGTATTATGCTTTGAGAAGTAATAAGTATTTTGAAAAGATAAGAAGTAAAGTAAGAAAAGAAGATAGAATTTCAGTTTTAAGTATAATATTTGAGAAGTAATAAGTATTTTGAAAAGATAAGAAGTAAAGTAAGAAAAGAAGATAGAATTTCAGTTTTAAGTATTATGCTTTGAGAAGTAATGAGTAATTTGAAAAGTGAAGAAGTAAAGTAAGAAAAGAAGGTAGAATTTCAGTTTTAAGTATTATGCTTTGAGAAGTAATAAGTAATTTGAAAAGATAAGAAGTAAAGTAAGAAAAGAAGATAGAATTTCAGTTTTAAGTATTATGCTTTGAGAAGTATTAAGTATTTTGAAAAGTGAAGAAGTAAAGTAAGAAAAGAAGATAGAATTTCAGTTTTAAGTATTATGCTTTGAGAAGTAATAAGTATTTAGAAAAGATAAGAAGTAAAGTAAGAAAAGAAGATAGAATTTCAGTTTTAAGTATTATGCTTTGAGAAGTAATAAGTATTTTGAAAAGTGAAGAAGTAAAGTAGGAAAAGAAGATAGAATTTCAGTTTTAAGTATTATGGTTTGAGAAGTAATAAGTATTTAGAAAAGTGAAGAAGTAAAGTAAGAAAAGAAGATAGAATTTCAGTTTTAAGTATAATATTTGAGAAGTATTAAGTATTTTGAAAAGATGAATAAGTAAAGTAAGAAAAGAAGATAGAGTTTCAGTTTTAAGTATTATGCTTTGAGATAAAATAAGTATTTTGAAAAGATAAGAAGTAAAGTAAGAAAAGAAGATAGAATTTCAGTTTTAAGTATAATATTTGAGAAGTAATAAGTAATTTGAAAAGTGAAGAAGTAAAGTAAGAAAAGAAGATAGAATTTCAGTTTTAAGTATTATGCTTTGAGAAGTAATAAGTATTTTGAAAAGTGAAGAAGTAAAGTAAGAAAAGAAGATAGAATTTCAGTTTTAAGTATTATGCTTTGAGAAGTAATAAGTATTTTGAAAAGTGAAGAAGTAAAGTAAGAAAAGAAGATAGAATTTCAGTTTTAAGTATTATGCTTTGAGAAGTAATAAGTATTTTGAAAAGATGAAGAAGTAAAGTAAGAAAAGAAGATAGAATTTCAGTTTTAAGTATTATGCTTTGAGAAGTAATAAGTATTTTGAAAAGTGAAGAAGTAAAGTAAGAAAAGAAGATAGAATTTCAGTTTTAAGTATTATGCTTTGAGAAGTAATAAGTATTTTGAAAAGATAAGAAGTAAAGTAGGAAAAGAAGATAGAATTTCAGTTTTAAGTATTATGCTTTGAGAAGTAATAAGTATTTTGAAAAGATAAGAAGTAAAGTAAGAAAAGAAGATAGAATTTCAGTTTTAAGTATAATATTTGAGAAGTAATAAGTATTTTGAAAAGTGAAGAAGTAAAGTAAGAAAAGAAGATAGAATTTCAGTTTTAAGTATTATGCTTTGAGAAGTAATAAGTATTTTGAAAAGTGAAGAAGTAAAGTAAGAAAAGAAGATAGAATTTCAGTTTTAAGTATTATGCTTTGAGATAAAATAAGTATTTTGAAAAGATAAGAAGTAAAGTAAGAAAAGAAGATAGAATTTCAGTTTTAAGTATAATATTTGAGAAGTAATAAGTATTTTGAAAAGATAAGAAGTAAAGTAAGAAAAGAAGATAGAATTTCAGTTTTAAGTATAATATTTGAGAAGTAATAAGTATTTTGAAAAGTGAAGAAGTAAAGTAAGAAAAGAAGATAGAATTTCAGTTTTAAGTATTATGCTTTGAGAAGTAATAAGTATTTATAAAAGTGAAGAAGTAAAGTAGGAAAAGAAGATAGAATTTCAGTTTTAAGTATTATGCTTTGAGAAGTATTAAGTATTTTGAAAAGATAAGAAGTAAAGTAAGAAAAGAAGATAGAATTTCAGTTTTAAGTATAATATTTGAGAAGTAATAAGTATTTTGAAAAGTGAAGAAGTAAAGTAAGAAAAGAAGATAGAATTTCAGTTTTAAGTATTATGCTTTGAGAAGTAATAAGTATTTATAAAAGTGAAGAAGTAAAGTAGGAAAAGAAGATAGAATTTCAGTTTTAAGTATTATGCTTTGAGAAGTATTAAGTATTTTGAAAAGATAAGAAGTAAAGTAAGAAAAGAAGATAGAATTTCAGTTTTAAGTATAATATTTGAGAAGTAATAAGTATTTTGAAAAGTGAAGAAGTAAAGTAAGAAAAGAAGATAGAATTTCAGTTTTAAGTATTATGCTTTGAGAAGTAATGAGTAATTTGAAAAGTGAAGAAGTAAAGTAAGAAAAGAAGATAGAATTTCAGTTTTAAGTATTATGCTTTGAGAAGTAATGAGTAATTTGAAAAGTGAA
>CAMPDV010005525.1:0-27539 GCA_946699065.1 Loxodes magnus
GTCCCATAGTCTCACCGTATTATCTGCACTTCCCGATACGATGAACTCTGAATCACTGGATATAGCCACAGATAATACAGAATCTGTGTGACCACTCATGGTCTTACAGGTACCTGTCTTGACGTCCCATAGTCTCACCGTATTATCATCACTTCCCGATACGATGAACTCTGAATCACTGGATATAGCCACAGATAATACAGAATCTGTGTGACCACTCATGGTCTTACAGGTACCTGTCTTGACGTCCCATAGTCTCACCGTATTATCTGCACTTCCCGATACGATGAACTCTGAATCACTGGATATAGCCACAGCATATACATAACTAGTGTGACCACTCATGGTCTTACAGGTACCTGTCTTGACGTCCCATAGTCTCACCGTATTATCATCACTTCCCGATACGATGAACTCTGAATCACTGGATATAGCCACAGCATATACAGAATCTGTGTGACCACTCATGGTCTTACAGGTACCTGTCTTGACGTCCCATAGTCTCACCGTATTATCTTAACTTCCCGATACGATGAACTCTGAATCACTGGATATAGCCACAGCATATACATAACTAGTGTGACCACTCATGGTCTTACAGGTACCTGTCTTGACGTCCCATAGTCTCACCGTATTATCATCACTTCCCGATACGATGAACTCTGAATCACTGGATATAGCCACAGCATATACATAACTAGTGTGACCACTCATGGTCTTACAGGTACCTGTCTTGACGTCCCATAGTCTCACCGTATAATCATAACTTCCCGATACGATGAACTCTGAATCACTGGATATAGCCACAGATGATAAAGAACTAGTGTGACCACTCATGGTCTTACAGGTACCTGTCTTGACGTCCCATAGTCTCACCGTCTTATCTTAACTTCCCGATACGATGAACTCTGAATCACTGGATATAGCCACAGCAGATACATAACTAGTGTGACCACTCATGGTCTTACAGGTACCTGTCTTGACGTCCCATAGTCTCACCGTATTATCTGCACTTCCCGATACGATGAACTCTGAATCACTGGATATAGCCACAGCATATACATAATCTTTGTGACCACTCATGGTCTTACAGGTACCTGTCTTGACGTCCCATAGTCTCACCGTATTATCTTAACTTCCCGATACGATGAACTCTGAATCACTGGATATAGCCACAGCATATACAGAATCTGTGTGACCACTCATGGTCTTACAGGTACCTGTCTTGACGTCCCATAGTCTCACCGTATTATCATCACTTCCCGATACGATGAACTCTGAATCACTGGATATAGCCACAGCATATACATAATCTTTGTGACCACTCATGGTCTTACAGGTACCTGTCTTGACGTCCCATAGTCTCACCGTATTATCATCACTTCCCGATACGATGAACTCTGAATCACTGGATATAGCCACAGATAATACAGAATCTGTGTGACCACTCATGGTCTTATAGGTACCTGTCTTGACGTCCCATAGTCTCACCGTATTATCATCACTTCCCGATACGATGAACTCTGAATCACTGGATATAGCCACAGCATATACATAACTAGTGTGACCACTCATGGTCTTACAGGTACCTGTCTTGACGTCCCATAGTCTCACCGTATTATCTGCACTTCCCGATACGATGAACTCTGAATCACTGGATATAGCCACAGCATATACATAACTAGTGTGACCACTCATGGTCTTACAGGTACCTGTCTTGACGTCCCATAGTCTCACCGTATTATCATCACTTCCCGATACGATGAACTCTGAATCACTGGATATAGCCACAGCAGATACATAACTAGTGTGACCACTCATGGTCTTACAGGTACCTGTCTTGACGTCCCATAGTCTCACCGTATTATCATCACTTCCCGATACGATGAACTCTGAATCACTGGATATAGCCACAGCATATACATAATCTGTGTGACCACTCATGGTCTTACAGGTACCTGTCTTGACGTCCCATAGTCTCACCGTATTATCATCACTTCCCGATACGATGAACTCTGAATCACTGGATATAGCCACAGCATATACATAACTAGTGTGACCACTCATGGTCTTACAGGTACCTGTCTTGACGTCCCATAGTCTCACCGTATTATCATCACTTCCCGATACGATGAACTCTGAATCACTGGATATAGCCACAGCAGATACATAACTAGTGTGACCACTCATGGTCTTACAGGTACCTGTCTTGACGTCCCATAGTCTCACCGTCTTATCTTAACTTCCCGATACGATGAACTCTGAATCACTGGATATAGCCACAGATAATACAGAATCTGTGTGACCACTCATGGTCTTACAGGTACCTGTCTTGACGTCCCATAGTCTCACCGTCTTATCTTAACTTCCCGATACGATGAACTCTGAATCACTGGATATAGCCACAGCAGATACATAACTAGTGTGACCACTCATGGTCTTACAGGTACCTGTCTTGACGTCCCATAGTCTCACCGTATTATCATCACTTCCCGATACGATGAACTCTGAATCACTGGATATAGCCACAGATAATACAGAATCTGTGTGACCACTCATGGTCTTACAGGTACCTGTCTTGACGTCCCATAGTCTCACCGTATTATCATCACTTCCCGATACGATGAACTCTGAATCACTGGATATAGCCACAGATAATACAGAATCTGTGTGACCACTCATGGTCTTACAGGTACCTGTCTTGACGTCCCATAGTCTCACCGTATTATCTGCACTTCCCGATACGATGAACTCTGAATCACTGGATATAGCCACAGCAGATACAGAATCTGTGTGACCACTCATGGTCTTATAGGTACCTGTCTTGACGTCCCATAGTCTCACCGTCTTATCATCACTTCCCGATACGATGAACTCTGAATCACTGGATATAGCCACAGATAATACAGAATCTGTGTGACCACTCATGGTCTTATAGGTACCTGTCTTGACGTCCCATAGTCTCACCGTATTATCTGCACTTCCCGATACGATGAACTCTGAATCACTGGATATAGCCACAGCATATACATAACTAGTGTGACCACTCATGGTCTTACAGGTACCTGTCTTGACGTCCCATAGTCTCACCGTATTATCATCACTTCCCGATACGATGAACTCTGAATCACTGGATATAGCCACAGCATATACAGAATCTGTGTGACCACTCATGGTCTTACAGGTACCTGTCTTGACGTCCCATAGTCTCACCGTATTATCTTAACTTCCCGATACGATGAACTCTGAATCACTGGATATAGCCACAGCAGATACATAACTAGTGTGACCACTCATGGTCTTACAGGTACCTGTCTTGACGTCCCATAGTCTCACCGTATTATCTTAACTTCCCGATACGATGAACTCTGAATCACTGGATATAGCCACAGCAGATACATAACTAGTGTGACCACTCATGGTCTTACAGGTACCTGTCTTGACGTCCCATAGTCTCACCGTATTATCTTAACTTCCCGATACGATGAACTCTGAATCACTGGATATAGCCACAGCAGATACATAACTAGTGTGACCACTCATGGTCTTACAGGTACCTGTCTTGACGTCCCATAGTCTCACCGTATTATCATCACTTCCCGATACGATGAACTCTGAATCACTGGATATAGCCACAGATAATACAGAATCTGTGTGACCACTCATGGTCTTATAGGTACCTGTCTTGACGTCCCATAGTCTCACCGTATTATCATCACTTCCCGATACGATGAACTCTGAATCACTGGATATAGCCACAGATGATAAAGAACTAGTGTGACCACTCATGGTCTTACAGGTACCTGTCTTGACGTCCCATAGTCTCACCGTATTATCTTAACTTCCCGATACGATGAACTCTGAATCACTGGATATAGCCACAGATAATACAGAATCTGTGTGACCACTCATGGTCTTACAGGTACCTGTCTTGACGTCCCATAGTCTCACCGTATTATCTTAACTTCCCGATACGATGAACTCTGAATCACTGGATATAGCCACAGATAATACAGAATCTGTGTGACCACTCATGGTCTTACAGGTACCTGTCTTGACGTCCCATAGTCTCACCGTATTATCATCACTTCCCGATACGATGAACTCTGAATCACTGGATATAGCCACAGATAATACAGAATCTGTGTGACCACTCATGGTCTTACAGGTACCTGTCTTGACGTCCCATAGTCTCACCGTATTATCTGCACTTCCCGATACGATGAACTCTGAATCACTGGATATAGCCACAGCAGATACAGAATCTGTGTGATCACTCATGGTCTTACAGGTACCTGTCTTGACGTCCCATAGTCTCACCGTATTATCTTAACTTCCCGATACGATGAACTCTGAATCACTGGATATAGCCACAGATAATACAGAATCTGTGTGACCACTCATGGTCTTATAGGTACCTGTCTTGACGTCCCATAGTCTCACCGTATTATCTGCACTTCCCGATACGATGAACTCTGAATCACTGGATATAGCCACAGCATATACATAACTAGTGTGACCACTCATGGTCTTACAGGTACCTGTCTTGACGTCCCATAGTCTCACCGTATTATCTTAACTTCCCGATACGATGAACTCTGAATCACTGGATATAGCCACAGCAGATACATAACTAGTGTGACCACTCATGGTCTTACAGGTACCTGTCTTGACGTCCCATAGTCTCACCGTATTATCATCACTTCCCGATACGATGAACTCTGAATCACTGGATATAGCCACAGCAGATACATAACTAGTGTGACCACTCATGGTCTTACAGGTACCTGTCTTGACGTCCCATAGTCTCACCGTATTATCTTAACTTCCCGATACGATGAACTCTGAATCACTGGATATAGCCACAGATAATACAGAATCTGTGTGACCACTCATGGTCTTATAGGTACCTGTCTTGACGTCCCATAGTCTCACCGTATTATCTTAACTTCCCGATACGATGAACTCTGAATCACTGGATATAGCCACAGCAGATACATAACTAGTGTGACCACTCATGGTCTTACAGGTACCTGTCTTGACGTCCCATAGTCTCACCGTATTATCATCACTTCCCGATACGATGAACTCTGAATCACTGGATATAGCCACAGATAATACAGAATCTGTGTGACCACTCATGGTCTTATAGGTACCTGTCTTGACGTCCCATAGTCTCACCGTATTATCATCACTTCCCGATACGATGAACTCTGAATCACTGGATATAGCCACAGATGATAAAGAACTAGTGTGACCACTCATGGTCTTACAGGTACCTGTCTTGACGTCCCATAGTCTCACCGTATTATCTTAACTTCCCGATACGATGAACTCTGAATCACTGGATATAGCCACAGATAATACAGAATCTGTGTGACCACTCATGGTCTTACAGGTACCTGTCTTGACGTCCCATAGTCTCACCGTATTATCTTAACTTCCCGATACGATGAACTCTGAATCACTGGATATAGCCACAGCATATACAGAATCTGTGTGACCACTCATGGTCTTACAGGTACCTGTCTTGACGTCCCATAGTCTCACCGTATTATCATCACTTCCCGATACGATGAACTCTGAATCACTGGATATAGCCACAGATGATAAAGAACTAGTGTGACCACTCATGGTCTTACAGGTACCTGTCTTGACGTCCCATAGTCTCACCGTATTATCATCACTTCCCGATACGATGAACTCTGAATCACTGGATATAGCCACAGCAGATACATAACTAGTGTGACCACTCATGGTCTTACAGGTACCTGTCTTGACGTCCCATAGTCTCACCGTATTATCATCACTTCCCGATACGATGAACTCTGAATCACTGGATATAGCCACAGCATATACATAATCTTTGTGACCACTCATGGTCTTACAGGTACCTGTCTTGACGTCCCATAGTCTCACCGTATTATCATCACTTCCCGATACGATGAACTCTGAATCACTGGATATAGCCACAGATAATACAGAATCTGTGTGACCACTCATGGTCTTACAGGTACCTGTCTTGACGTCCCATAGTCTCACCGTATTATCATCACTTCCCGATACGATGAACTCTGAATCACTGGATATAGCCACAGCATATACAGAATCTGTGTGACCACTCATGGTCTTACAGGTACCTGTCTTGACGTCCCATAGTCTCACCGTATTATCTTAACTTCCCGATACGATGAACTCTGAATCACTGGATATAGCCACAGCAGATACATAACTAGTGTGACCACTCATGGTCTTACAGGTACCTGTCTTGACGTCCCATAGTCTCACCGTATTATCATCACTTCCCGATACGATGAACTCTGAATCACTGGATATAGCCACAGCATTTACAGAACTAGTGTGACCACTCATGGTCTTACAGGTACCTGTCTTGACGTCCCATAGTCTCACCGTATTATCTGCACTTCCCGATACGATGAACTCTGAATCACTGGATATAGCCACAGCATATACATAACTAGTGTGACCACTCATGGTCTTACAGGTACCTGTCTTGACGTCCCATAGTCTCACCGTATTATCATCACTTCCCGATACGATGAACTCTGAATCACTGGATATAGCCACAGCATATACAGAATCTGTGTGACCACTCATGGTCTTACAGGTACCTGTCTTGACGTCCCATAGTCTCACCGTATTATCTTAACTTCCCGATACGATGAACTCTGAATCACTGGATATAGCCACAGCAGATACATAACTAGTGTGACCACTCATGGTCTTACAGGTACCTGTCTTGACGTCCCATAGTCTCACCGTATTATCATCACTTCCCGATACGATGAACTCTGAATCACTGGATATAGCCACAGATGATAAAGAATCTGTGTGACCACTCATGGTCTTACAGGTACCTGTCTTGACGTCCCATAGTCTCACCGTATTATCTTAACTTCCCGATACGATGAACTCTGAATCACTGGATATAGCCACAGATAATACAGAATCTGTGTGACCACTCATGGTCTTATAGGTACCTGTCTTGACGTCCCATAGTCTCACCGTATTATCATCACTTCCCGATACGATGAACTCTGAATCACTGGATATAGCCACAGCATATACATAATCTTTGTGACCACTCATGGTCTTACAGGTACCTGTCTTGACGTCCCATAGTCTCACCGTATTATCATCACTTCCCGATACGATGAACTCTGAATCACTGGATATAGCCACAGATAATACAGAATCTGTGTGACCACTCATGGTCTTACAGGTACCTGTCTTGACGTCCCATAGTCTCACCGTATTATCATCACTTCCCGATACGATGAACTCTGAATCACTGGATATAGCCACAGCATATACATAACTAGTGTGACCACTCATGGTCTTACAGGTACCTGTCTTGACGTCCCATAGTCTCACCGTATTATCATCACTTCCCGATACGATGAACTCTGAATCACTGGATATAGCCACAGATGATAAAGAACTAGTGTGACCACTCATGGTCTTACAGGTACCTGTCTTGACGTCCCATAGTCTCACCGTATTATCTTAACTTCCCGATACGATGAACTCTGAATCACTGGATATAGCCACAGCAGATACATAACTAGTGTGACCACTCATGGTCTTACAGGTACCTGTCTTGACGTCCCATAGTCTCACCGTCTTATCATCACTTCCCGATACGATGAACTCTGAATCACTGGATATAGCCACAGCATTTACAGAACTAGTGTGACCACTCATGGTCTTACAGGTACCTGTCTTGACGTCCCATAGTCTCACCGTATTATCTGCACTTCCCGATACGATGAACTCTGAATCACTGGATATAGCCACAGCATATACATAACTAGTGTGACCACTCATGGTCTTACAGGTACCTGTCTTGACGTCCCATAGTCTCACCGTATTATCATCACTTCCCGATACGATGAACTCTGAATCACTGGATATAGCCACAGATAATACAGAATCTGTGTGACCACTCATGGTCTTACAGGTACCTGTCTTGACGTCCCATAGTCTCACCGTATTATCATCACTTCCCGATACGATGAACTCTGAATCACTGGATATAGCCACAGATAATACAGAATCTGTGTGATCACTCATGGTCTTACAGGTACCTGTCTTGACGTCCCATAGTCTCACCGTCTTATCATCACTTCCCGATACGATGAACTCTGAATCACTGGATATAGCCACAGATAATACAGAATCTGTGTGACCACTCATGGTCTTACAGGTACCTGTCTTGACGTCCCATAGTCTCACCGTATTATCATCACTTCCCGATACGATGAACTCTGAATCACTGGATATAGCCACAGATAATACAGAATCTGTGTGACCACTCATGGTCTTATAGGTACCTGTCTTGACGTCCCATAGTCTCACCGTATTATCATCACTTCCCGATACGATGAACTCTGAATCACTGGATATAGCCACAGATGATAAAGAATCTGTGTGACCACTCATGGTCTTACAGGTACCTGTCTTGACGTCCCATAGTCTCACCGTATTATCATCACTTCCCGATACGATGAACTCTGAATCACTGGATATAGCCACAGATAATACAGAATCTGTGTGACCACTCATGGTCTTATAGGTACCTGTCTTGACGTCCCATAGTCTCACCGTATTATCATCACTTCCCGATACGATGAACTCTGAATCACTGGATATAGCCACAGATGATAAAGAATCTGTGTGACCACTCATGGTCTTACAGGTACCTGTCTTGACGTCCCATAGTCTCACCGTATTATCATCACTTCCCGATACGATGAACTCTGAATCACTGGATATAGCCACAGCATATACAGAATCTGTGTGACCACTCATGGTCTTATAGGTACCTGTCTTGACATCCCATAGTCTCACCGTATTATCATCACTTCCCGATACGATGAACTCTGAATCACTGGATATAGCCACAGATAATACAGAATCTGTGTGATCACTCATGGTCTTACAGGTACCTGTCTTGACGTCCCATAGTCTCACCGTATTATCATCACTTCCCGATACGATGAACTCTGAATCACTGGATATAGCCACAGCATATACAGAATCTGTGTGACCACTCATGGTCTTACAGGTACCTGTCTTGACGTCCCATAGTCCCACCGTATTATCATCACTTCCCGATACGATGAACTCTGAATCACTGGATATAGCCACAGATGATAAAGAATCTGTGTGACCACTCATGGTCTTACAGGTACCTGTCTTGACGTCCCATAGTCTCACCGTATTATCATCACTTCCCGATACGATGAACTCTGAATCACTGGATATAGCCACAGCATATACAGAATCTGTGTGACCACTCATGGTCTTACAGGTACCTGTCTTGACGTCCCATAGTCCCACCGTATTATCATCACTTCCCGATACGATGAACTCTGAATCACTGGATATAGCCACAGCAGATACATAACTAGTGTGACCACTCATGGTCTTACAGGTACCTGTCTTGACGTCCCATAGTCTCACCGTATTATCATCACTTCCCGATACGATGAACTCTGAATCACTGGATATAGCCACAGCAGATACATAACTAGTGTGACCACTCATGGTCTTACAGGTACCTGTCTTGACGTCCCATAGTCTCACCGTATTATCATCACTTCCCGATACGATGAACTCTGAATCACTGGATATAGCCACAGCAGATACATAACTAGTGTGATCACTCATGGTCTTACAGGTACCTGTCTTGACGTCCCATAGTCTCACCGTATTATCATCACTTCCCGATACGATGAACTCTGAATCACTGGATATAGCCACAGCATATACAGAATCTGTGTGACCACTCATGGTCTTATAGGTACCTGTCTTGACGTCCCATAGTCTCACCGTATTATCTTAACTTCCCGATACGATGAACTCTGAATCACTGGATATAGCCACAGATAATACAGAATCTGTGTGACCACTCATGGTCTTACAGGTACCTGTCTTGACGTCCCATAGTCTCACCGTATTATCATCACTTCCCGATACGATGAACTCTGAATCACTGGATATAGCCACAGCAGATACATAACTAGTGTGATCACTCATGGTCTTACAGGTACCTGTCTTGACGTCCCATAGTCTCACCGTCTAATCTACACTTCCCGATACGATGAACTCTGAATCACTGGATATAGCCACAGCATATACATAATCTTTGTGACCACTCATGGTCTTACAGGTACCTGTCTTGACGTCCCATAGTCTCACCGTATTATCATCACTTCCCGATACGATGAACTCTGAATCACTGGATATAGCCACAGATAATACAGAATCTGTGTGATCACTCATGGTCTTACAGGTACCTGTCTTGACGTCCCATAGTCTCACCGTCTTATCATCACTTCCCGATACGATGAACTCTGAATCACTGGATATAGCCACAGATAATACAGAATCTGTGTGACCACTCATGGTCTTACAGGTACCTGTCTTGACGTCCCATAGTCTCACCGTATTATCATCACTTCCCGATACGATGAACTCTGAATCACTGGATATAGCCACAGCATATACAGAATCTGTGTGACCACTCATGGTCTTACAGGTACCTGTCTTGACGTCCCATAGTCTCACCGTATTATCATCACTTCCCGATACGATGAACTCTGAATCACTGGATATAGCCACAGATGATAAAGAACTAGTGTGACCACTCATGGTCTTACAGGTACCTGTCTTGACGTCCCATAGTCTCACCGTATTATCTGCACTTCCCGATACGATGAACTCTGAATCACTGGATATAGCCACAGCATATACATAATCTTTGTGACCACTCATGGTCTTACAGGTACCTGTCTTGACGTCCCATAGTCTCACCGTATTATCATAACTTCCCGATACGATGAACTCTGAATCACTGGATATAGCCACAGATAATACAGAATCTGTGTGACCACTCATGGTCTTACAGGTACCTGTCTTGACGTCCCATAGTCTCACCGTATTATCATCACTTCCCGATACGATGAACTCTGAATCACTGGATATAGCCACAGATGATAAAGAACTAGTGTGACCACTCATGGTCTTACAGGTACCTGTCTTGACGTCCCATAGTCTCACCGTATTATCATCACTTCCCAATACGATGAACTCTGAATCACTGGATATAGCCACAGATGATAAAGAACTAGTGTGACCACTCATGGTCTTACAGGTACCTGTCTTGACGTCCCATAGTCTCACCGTATTATCTTAACTTCCCGATACGATGAACTCTGAATCACTGGATATAGCCACAGATAATACAGAATCTGTGTGACCACTCATGGTCTTACAGGTACCTGTCTTGACGTCCCATAGTCTCACCGTATTATCTTAACTTCCCGATACGATGAACTCTGAATCACTGGATATAGCCACAGCATATACAGAATCTGTGTGACCACTCATGGTCTTACAGGTACCTGTCTTGACGTCCCATAGTCTCACCGTATTATCTTAACTTCCCGATACGATGAACTCTGAATCACTGGATATAGCCACAGCAGATACATAACTAGTGTGACCACTCATGGTCTTACAGGTACCTGTCTTGACGTCCCATAGTCTCACCGTATTATCATCACTTCCCGATACGATGAACTCTGAATCACTGGATATAGCCACAGCATATACAGAATCTGTGTGACCACTCATGGTCTTACAGGTACCTGTCTTGACGTCCCATAGTCTCACCGTATTATCATAACTTCCCGATACGATGAACTCTGAATCACTGGATATAGCCACAGATGATAAAGAACTAGTGTGACCACTCATGGTCTTACAGGTACCTGTCTTGACGTCCCATAGTCTCACCGTATTATCATCACTTCCCGATACGATGAACTCTGAATCACTGGATATAGCCACAGCATATACAGAATCTGTGTGACCACTCATGGTCTTACAGGTACCTGTCTTGACGTCCCATAGTCTCACCGTATTATCATCACTTCCCGATACGATGAACTCTGAATCACTGGATATAGCCACAGATGATAAAGAACTAGTGTGACCACTCATGGTCTTACAGGTACCTGTCTTGACGTCCCATAGTCTCACCGTATTATCATCACTTCCCGATACGATGAACTCTGAATCACTGGATATAGCCACAGATAATACAGAATCTGTGTGACCACTCATGGTCTTACAGGTACCTGTCTTGACGTCCCATAGTCTCACCGTATTATCATCACTTCCCGATACGATGAACTCTGAATCACTGGATATAGCCACAGCATATACATAACTAGTGTGACCACTCATGGTCTTACAGGTACCTGTCTTGACGTCCCATAGTCTCACCGTATTATCATCACTTCCCGATACGATGAACTCTGAATCACTGGATATAGCCACAGATGATAAAGAACTAGTGTGACCACTCATGGTCTTACAGGTACCTGTCTTGACGTCCCATAGTCTCACCGTATTATCTTAACTTCCCGATACGATGAACTCTGAATCACTGGATATAGCCACAGATAATACAGAATCTGTGTGACCACTCATGGTCTTACAGGTACCTGTCTTGACGTCCCATAGTCTCACCGTATTATCATAACTTCCCGATACGATGAACTCTGAATCACTGGATATAGCCACAGATAATACAGAATCTGTGTGACCACTCATGGTCTTACAGGTACCTGTCTTGACGTCCCATAGTCTCACCGTATTATCATCACTTCCCGATACGATGAACTCTGAATCACTGGATATAGCCACAGCATATACAGAATCTGTGTGACCACTCATGGTCTTATAGGTACCTGTCTTGACGTCCCATAGTCTCACCGTATTATCATCACTTCCCGATACGATGAACTCTGAATCACTGGATATAGCCACAGCATATACATAATCTTTGTGACCACTCATGGTCTTACAGGTACCTGTCTTGACGTCCCATAGTCTCACCGTATTATCTTAACTTCCCGATACGATGAACTCTGAATCACTGGATATAGCCACAGCAGATACATAACTAGTGTGACCACTCATGGTCTTACAGGTACCTGTCTTGACGTCCCATAGTCTCACCGTATTATCATCACTTCCCGATACGATGAACTCTGAATCACTGGATATAGCCACAGCAGATACATAACTAGTGTGACCACTCATGGTCTTACAGGTACCTGTCTTGACGTCCCATAGTCTCACCGTATTATCATCACTTCCCGATACGATGAACTCTGAATCACTGGATATAGCCACAGATGATAAAGAACTAGTGTGACCACTCATGGTCTTACAGGTACCTGTCTTGACGTCCCATAGTCTCACCGTATTATCTTAACTTCCCGATACGATGAACTCTGAATCACTGGATATAGCCACAGCATATACAGAATCTGTGTGACCACTCATGGTCTTATAGGTACATGTCTTGACGTCCCATAGTCTCACCGTATTATCATCACTTCCCGATACGATGAACTCTGAATCACTGGATATAGCCACAGCATATACATAATCTTTGTGACCACTCATGGTCTTACAGGTACCTGTCTTGACGTCCCATAGTCTCACCGTATTATCTTAACTTCCCGATACGATGAACTCTGAATCACTGGATATAGCCACAGCAGATACATAACTAGTGTGACCACTCATGGTCTTACAGGTACCTGTCTTGACGTCCCATAGTCTCACCGTATTATCATCACTTCCCGATACGATGAACTCTGAATCACTGGATATAGCCACAGCAGATACATAACTAGTGTGACCACTCATGGTCTTACAGGTACCTGTCTTGACGTCCCATAGTCTCACCGTATTATCATCACTTCCCGATACGATGAACTCTGAATCACTGGATATAGCCACAGATAATACAGAATCTGTGTGACCACTCATGGTCTTACAGGTACCTGTCTTGACGTCCCATAGTCTCACCGTATTATCATCACTTCCCGATACGATGAACTCTGAATCACTGGATATAGCCACAGCATATACAGAATCTGTGTGACCACTCATGGTCTTATAGGTACCTGTCTTGACGTCCCATAGTCTCACCGTCTTATCATCACTTCCCGATACGATGAACTCTGAATCACTGGATATAGCAACAGATGATAAAGAACTAGTGTGACCACTCATGGTCTTACAGGTACCTGTCTTGACGTCCCATAGTCTCACCGTATTATCTGCACTTCCCGATACGATGAACTCTGAATCACTGGATATAGCCACAGCATATACATAATCTTTGTGACCACTCATGGTCTTACAGGTACCTGTCTTGACGTCCCATAGTCTCACCGTATTATCATCACTTCCCGATACGATGAACTCTGAATCACTGGATATAGCCACAGCATATACATAATCTTTGTGACCACTCATGGTCTTACAGGTACCTGTCTTGACGTCCCATAGTCTCACCGTCTTATCATCACTTCCCGATACGATGAACTCTGAATCACTGGATATAGCCACAGATATACATAATCTTTGTGACCACTCATGGTCTTACAGGTACCTGTCTTGACGTCCCATAGTCTCACCGTTTTATCTTAACTTCCCGATACGATGAACTCTGAATCACTGGATATAGCCACAGCATATACAACAATAGTGTGACCACTCATGGTCTTACAGGTACCTGTCTTGACGTCCCATAGTCTCACCGTATTATCATCACTTCCCGATACGATGAACTCTGAATCACTGGATATAGCCACAGATAATACAGAATCTTTGTGACCACTCATGGTCTTACAGGTACCTGTCTTGACGTCCCATAGTCTCACCGTATTATCATCACTTCCCGATACGATGAACTCTGAATCACTGGATATAGCCACAGCATATACAGAATCTGTGTGACCACTCATGGTCTTACAGGTACCTGTCTTGACGTCCCATAGTCTCACCGTATTATCATCACTTCCCGATACGATGAACTCTGAATCACTGGATATAGCCACAGCATATACAACAATAGTGTGACCACTCATGGTCTTACAGGTACCTGTCTTGACGTCCCATAGTCTCACCGTATTATCATAACTTCCCGATACGATGAACTCTGAATCACTGGATATAGCCACAGCAGATACATAATCTTTGTGACCACTCATGGTCTTACAGGTACCTGTCTTGACGTCCCATAGTCTCACCGTATTATCATCACTTCCCGATACGATGAACTCTGAATCACTGGATATAGCCACAGATGATAAAGAACTAGTGTGACCACTCATGGTCTTACAGGTACCTGTCTTGACGTCCCATAGTCTCACCGTATTATCATCACTTCCCGATACGATGAACTCTGAATCACTGGATATAGCCACAGCATATACATAATCTTTGTGACCACTCATGGTCTTACAGGTACCTGTCTTGACGTCCCATAGTCTCACCGTATTATCTTAACTTCCCGATACGATGAACTCTGAATCACTGGATATAGCCACAGCAGATACATAACTAGTGTGACCACTCATGGTCTTACAGGTACCTGTCTTGACGTCCCATAGTCTCACCGTATTATCTTAACTTCCCGATACGATGAACTCTGAATCACTGGATATAGCCACAGCATATACAGAATCTGTGTGACCACTCATGGTCTTATAGGTACCTGTCTTGACGTCCCATAGTCTCACCGTCTTATCATCACTTCCCGATACGATGAACTCTGAATCACTGGATATAGCCACAGCATATACATAATCTGTGTGACCACTCATGGTCTTACAGGTACCTGTCTTGACGTCCCATAGTCTCACCGTATTATCATCACTTCCCGATACGATGAACTCTGAATCACTGGATATAGCCACAGCATATACATAATCTTTGTGACCACTCATGGTCTTACAGGTACCTGTCTTGACGTCCCATAGTCTCACCGTATTATCTTAACTTCCCGATACGATGAACTCTGAATCACTGGATATAGCCACAGATAATACAGAATCTGTGTGACCACTCATGGTCTTACAGGTACCTGTCTTGACGTCCCATAGTCTCACCGTATTATCATCACTTCCCGATACGATGAACTCTGAATCACTGGATATAGCCACAGCATATACAGAATCTGTGTGACCACTCATGGTCTTATAGGTACCTGTCTTGACGTCCCATAGTCTCACCGTCTTATCATCACTTCCCGATACGATGAACTCTGAATCACTGGATATAGCAACAGATGATAAAGAACTAGTGTGACCACTCATGGTCTTACAGGTACCTGTCTTGACGTCCCATAGTCTCACCGTATTATCTGCACTTCCCGATACGATGAACTCTGAATCACTGGATATAGCCACAGCATATACATAATCTTTGTGACCACTCATGGTCTTACAGGTACCTGTCTTGACGTCCCATAGTCTCACCGTATTATCATCACTTCCCGATACGATGAACTCTGAATCACTGGATATAGCCACAGCATATACATAATCTTTGTGACCACTCATGGTCTTACAGGTACCTGTCTTGACGTCCCATAGTCTCACCGTCTTATCATCACTTCCCGATACGATGAACTCTGAATCACTGGATATAGCCACAGATATACATAATCTTTGTGACCACTCATGGTCTTACAGGTACCTGTCTTGACGTCCCATAGTCTCACCGTTTTATCTTAACTTCCCGATACGATGAACTCTGAATCACTGGATATAGCCACAGCATATACAACAATAGTGTGACCACTCATGGTCTTACAGGTACCTGTCTTGACGTCCCATAGTCTCACCGTATTATCATCACTTCCCGATACGATGAACTCTGAATCACTGGATATAGCCACAGATAATACAGAATCTTTGTGACCACTCATGGTCTTACAGGTACCTGTCTTGACGTCCCATAGTCTCACCGTATTATCATCACTTCCCGATACGATGAACTCTGAATCACTGGATATAGCCACAGCATATACAGAATCTGTGTGACCACTCATGGTCTTACAGGTACCTGTCTTGACGTCCCATAGTCTCACCGTATTATCATCACTTCCCGATACGATGAACTCTGAATCACTGGATATAGCCACAGCATATACAACAATAGTGTGACCACTCATGGTCTTACAGGTACCTGTCTTGACGTCCCATAGTCTCACCGTATTATCATAACTTCCCGATACGATGAACTCTGAATCACTGGATATAGCCACAGCAGATACATAATCTTTGTGACCACTCATGGTCTTACAGGTACCTGTCTTGACGTCCCATAGTCTCACCGTATTATCATCACTTCCCGATACGATGAACTCTGAATCACTGGATATAGCCACAGATGATAAAGAACTAGTGTGACCACTCATGGTCTTACAGGTACCTGTCTTGACGTCCCATAGTCTCACCGTATTATCATCACTTCCCGATACGATGAACTCTGAATCACTGGATATAGCCACAGCATATACAGAATCTGTGTGACCACTCATGGTCTTACAGGTACCTGTCTTGACGTCCCATAGTCTCACCGTATTATCTTAACTTCCCGATACGATGAACTCTGAATCACTGGATATAGCCACAGCATATACAGAATCTGTGTGACCACTCATGGTCTTACAGGTACCTGTCTTGACGTCCCATAGTCTCACCGTATTATCATCACTTCCCGATACGATGAACTCTGAATCACTGGATATAGCCACAGCATATACAGAATCTGTGTGACCACTCATGGTCTTACAGGTACCTGTCTTGACGTCCCATAGTCTCACCGTATTATCATCACTTCCCGATACGATGAACTCTGAATCACTGGATATAGCCACAGATAATACAGAATCTGTGTGACCACTCATGGTCTTACAGGTACCTGTCTTGACGTCCCATAGTCTCACCGTATTATCATCACTTCCCGATACGATGAACTCTGAATCACTGGATATAGCCACAGCATATACAGAATCTGTGTGACCACTCATGGTCTTATAGGTACCTGTCTTGACGTCCCATAGTCTCACCGTCTTATCATCACTTCCCGATACGATGAACTCTGAATCACTGGATATAGCCACAGATGATAAAGAACTAGTGTGACCACTCATGGTCTTACAGGTACCTGTCTTGACGTCCCATAGTCTCACCGTATTATCTGCACTTCCCGATACGATGAACTTTGAATCACTGGATATAGCCACAGCAGATACATAACTAGTGTGACCACTCATGGTCTTACAGGTACCTGTCTTGACGTCCCATAGTCTCACCGTATTATCATCACTTCCCGATACGATGAACTCTGAATCACTGGATATAGCCACAGATGATAAAGAACTAGTGTGACCACTCATGGTCTTACAGGTACCTGTCTTGACGTCCCATAGTCTCACCGTATTATCATCACTTCCCGATACGATGAACTCTGAATCACTGGATATAGCCACAGCATATACATAATCTTTGTGACCACTCATGGTCTTACAGGTACCTGTCTTGACGTCCCATAGTCTCACCGTATTATCTTAACTTCCCGATACGATGAACTCTGAATCACTGGATATAGCCACAGATAATACAGAATCTGTGTGACCACTCATGGTCTTACAGGTACCTGTCTTGACGTCCCATAGTCTCACCGTATTATCATCACTTCCCGATACGATGAACTCTGAATCACTGGATATAGCCACAGATAATACATAATGTGTGTGACCACTCATGGTCTTACAGGTACCTGTCTTGACGTCCCATAGTCTCACCGTATTATCATCACTTCCCGATACGATGAACTCTGAATCACTGGATATAGCCACAGCATATACAGAATCTGTGTGACCACTCATGGTCTTACAGGTACCTGTCTTGACGTCCCATAGTCTCACCGTATTATCATCACTTCCCGATACGATGAACTCTGAATCACTGGATATAGCCACAGATAATACAGAATCTGTGTGACCACTCATGGTCTTATAGGTACCTGTCTTGACGTCCCATAGTCTCACCGTATTATCTTAACTTCCCGATATGATGAACTCTGAATCACTGGATATAGCCACAGATAATACAGAATCTGTGTGACCACTCATGGTCTTACAGGTACCTGTCTTGACGTCCCATAGTCTCACCGTATTATCTTAACTTCCCGATACGATGAACTCTGAATCACTGGATATAGCCACAGCAGATACATAACTAGTGTGACCACTCATGGTCTTACAGGTACCTGTCTTGACGTCCCATAGTCTCACCGTATTATCATCACTTCCCGATACGATGAACTCTGAATCACTGGATATAGCCACAGATGATAAAGAACTAGTGTGACCACTCATGGTCTTACAGGTACCTGTCTTGACGTCCCATAGTCTCACCGTATTATCATCACTTCCCGATACGATGAACTCTGAATCACTGGATATAGCCACAGATAATACAGAATCTGTGTGACCACTCATGGTCTTACAGGTACCTGTCTTGACGTCCCATAGTCTCACCGTATTATCTTAACTTCCCGATACGATGAACTCTGAATCACTGGATATAGCCACAGCATATACAGAATCTGTGTGACCACTCATGGTCTTACAGGTACCTGTCTTGACGTCCCATAGTCTCACCGTATTATCATCACTTCCCGATACGATGAACTCTGAATCACTGGATATAGCCACAGCATATACATAACTAGTGTGACCACTCATGGTCTTACAGGTACCTGTCTTGACGTCCCATAGTCTCACCGTATTATCATCACTTCCCGATACGATGAACTCTGAATCACTGGATATAGCCACAGATAATACAGAATCTGTGTGACCACTCATGGTCTTACAGGTACCTGTCTTGACGTCCCATAGTCTCACCGTATTATCATCACTTCCCGATACGATGAACTCTGAATCACTGGATATAGCCACAGCATATACAGAATCTGTGTGACCACTCATGGTCTTATAGGTACCTGTCTTGACGTCCCATAGTCTCACCGTCTTATCATCACTTCCCGATACGATGAACTCTGAATCACTGGATATAGCCACAGATGATAAAGAACTAGTGTGACCACTCATGGTCTTACAGGTACCTGTCTTGACGTCCCATAGTCTCACCGTATTATCTGCACTTCCCGATACGATGAACTTTGAATCACTGGATATAGCCACAGCAGATACATAACTAGTGTGACCACTCATGGTCTTACAGGTACCTGTCTTGACGTCCCATAGTCTCACCGTATTATCATCACTTCCCGATACGATGAACTCTGAATCACTGGATATAGCCACAGATGATAAAGAACTAGTGTGACCACTCATGGTCTTACAGGTACCTGTCTTGACGTCCCATAGTCTCACCGTCTTATCATCACTTCCCGATACGATGAACTCTGA
Source organism: Loxodes magnus (assembly GCA_946699065.1). Classification (NCBI taxonomy): domain Eukaryota; phylum Ciliophora; class Karyorelictea; order Loxodida; family Loxodidae; genus Loxodes; species Loxodes magnus. The sequence continues at coordinate 20,345 of CAMPDV010005525.1, forward strand.
ATCACTGGATATAGCCACAGATAATAAAGAACTAGTGTGACCACTCATGGTCTTACAGGTACCTGTCTTGACGTCCCATAGTCTCACCGTATTATCATCACTTCCCGATACGATGAACTCTGAATCACTGGATATAGCCACAGATAATACAGAATCTGTGTGACCACTCATGGTCTTACAGGTACCTGTCTTGACGTCCCATAGTCTCACCGTATTATCATCACTTCCCGATACGATGAACTCTGAATCACTGGATATAGCCACAGCATATACAGAATCTGTGTGACCACTCATGGTCTTACAGGTACCTGTCTTGACGTCCCATAGTCTCACCGTATAATCATAACTTCCCGATACGATGAACTCTGAATCACTGGATATAGCCACAGATGATAAATAACTAGTGTGATCACTCATGGTCTTACAGGTACCTGTCTTGACGTCCCATAGTCTCACCGTCTAATCATAACTTCCCGATACGATGAACTCTGAATCACTGGATATGGCCACAGATGATACATAATGTGTGTGACCACTCATGGTCTTACAGGTACCTGTCTTGACGTCCCATAGTCTCACCGTATTATCATCACTTCCCGATACGATGAACTCTGAATCACTGGATATAGCCACAGCATATACATAATCTTTGTGACCACTCATGGTCTTACAGGTACCTGTCTTGACGTCCCATAGTCTCACCGTCTTAACTCTACTTCCCGATACGATGAACTCTGAATCACTGGATATAGCCACAGATAATACAGAATCTGTGTGACCACTCATGGTCTTACAGGTACCTGTCTTGACGTCCCATAGTCTCACCGTATTATCATCACTTCCCGATACGATGAACTCTGAATCACTGGATATAGCCACAGCATATACAGAATCTGTGTGACCACTCATGGTCTTATAGGTACCTGTCTTGACGTCCCATAGTCTCACCGTCTTATCATCACTTCCCGATACGATGAACTCTGAATCACTGGATATAGCCACAGATGATAAAGAACTAGTGTGACCACTCATGGTCTTACAGGTACCTGTCTTGACGTCCCATAGTCTCACCGTCTTATCATCACTTCCCGATACGATGAACTCTGAATCACTGGATATAGCCACAGATAATAAAGAACTAGTGTGACCACTCATGGTCTTACAGGTACCTGTCTTGACGTCCCATAGTCTCACCGTATTATCATCACTTCCCGATACGATGAACTCTGAATCACTGGATATAGCCACAGCATATACATAATCTTTGTGACCACTCATGGTCTTACAGGTACCTGTCTTGACGTCCCATAGTCTCACCGTATTATCATCACTTCCCGATACGATGAACTCTGAATCACTGGATATAGCCACAGATAATACAGAATCTGTGTGACCACTCATGGTCTTACAGGTACCTGTCTTGACGTCCCATAGTCTCACCGTATTATCATCACTTCCCGATACGATGAACTCTGAATCACTGGATATAGCCACAGCATATACAGAATCTGTGTGACCACTCATGGTCTTACAGGTACCTGTCTTGACGTCCCATAGTCTCACCGTATTATCATAACTTCCCGATACGATGAACTCTGAATCACTGGATATAGCCACAGCATATACATAATCTTTGTGACCACTCATGGTCTTACAGGTACCTGTCTTGACGTCCCATAGTCTCACCGTATTATCATCACTTCCCGATACGATGAACTCTGAATCACTGGATATAGCCACAGCATATACATAATCTTTGTGACCACTCATGGTCTTACAGGTACCTGTCTTGACGTCCCATAGTCTCACCGTATTATCATCACTTCCCGATACGATGAACTCTGAATCACTGGATATAGCCACAGCATATACATAATCTTTGTGACCACTCATGGTCTTACAGGTACCTGTCTTGACGTCCCATAGTCTCACCGTATTATCATCACTTCCCGATACGATGAACTCTGAATCACTGGATATAGCCACAGATAATACAGAATCTGTGTGACCACTCATGGTCTTACAGGTACCTGTCTTGACGTCCCATAGTCTCACCGTATTATCATCACTTCCCGATACGATGAACTCTGAATCACTGGATATAGCCACAGCATATACAGAATCTGTGTGACCACTCATGGTCTTACAGGTACCTGTCTTGACGTCCCATAGTCTCACCGTATTATCATCACTTCCCGATACGATGAACTCTGAATCACTGGATATAGCCACAGATAATACAGAATCTGTGTGACCACTCATGGTCTTATAGGTACCTGTCTTGACGTCCCATAGTCTCACCGTATTATCTTAACTTCCCGATACGATGAACTCTGAATCACTGGATATAGCCACAGATAATACAGAATCTGTGTGACCACTCATGGTCTTACAGGTACCTGTCTTGACGTCCCATAGTCTCACCGTATTATCTTAACTTCCCGATACGATGAACTCTGAATCACTGGATATAGCCACAGCAGATACATAACTAGTGTGACCACTCATGGTCTTACAGGTACCTGTCTTGACGTCCCATAGTCTCACCGTATTATCTTAACTTCCCGATACGATGAACTCTGAATCACTGGATATAGCCACAGCAGATACATAACTAGTGTGACCACTCATGGTCTTACAGGTACCTGTCTTGACGTCCCATAGTCTCACCGTATTATCTTAACTTCCCGATACGATGAACTCTGAATCACTGGATATAGCCACAGCATATACATAATCTTTGTGACCACTCATGGTCTTACAGGTACCTGTCTTGACGTCCCATAGTCTCACCGTCTTATCATCACTTCCCGATACGATGAACTCTGAATCACTGGATATAGCCACAGATATACATAATCTTTGTGACCACTCATGGTCTTACAGGTACCTGTCTTGACGTCCCATAGTCTCACCGTTTTATCTTAACTTCCCGATACGATGAACTCTGAATCACTGGATATAGCCACAGCATATACAACAATAGTGTGACCACTCATGGTCTTACAGGTACCTGTCTTGACGTCCCATAGTCTCACCGTATTATCATCACTTCCCGATACGATGAACTCTGAATCACTGGATATAGCCACAGCATATACAGAATCTGTGTGACCACTCATGGTCTTACAGGTACCTGTCTTGACGTCCCATAGTCTCACCGTATTATCATAACTTCCCGATACGATGAACTCTGAATCACTGGATATAGCCACAGCAGATACATAATCTTTGTGACCACTCATGGTCTTACAGGTACCTGTCTTGACGTCCCATAGTCTCACCGTATTATCATCACTTCCCGATACGATGAACTCTGAATCACTGGATATAGCCACAGATAATACAGAATCTGTGTGATCACTCATGGTCTTACAGGTACCTGTCTTGACGTCCCATAGTCTCACCGTATTATCTTAACTTCCCGATACGATGAACTCTGAATCACTGGATATAGCTACAGCATATACATAATCTTTGTGACCACTCATGGTCTTACAGGTACCTGTCTTGACGTCCCATAGTCTCACCGTATTATCTTAACTTCCCGATACGATGAACTCTGAATCACTGGATATAGCCACAGCAGATACATAACTAGTGTGACCACTCATGGTCTTACAGGTACCTGTCTTGACGTCCCATAGTCTCACCGTATTATCATCACTTCCCGATACGATGAACTCTGAATCACTGGATATAGCCACAGCATATACATAACTAGTGTGACCACTCATGGTCTTACAGGTACCTGTCTTGACGTCCCATAGTCTCACCGTATTATCATCACTTCCCGATACGATGAACTCTGAATCACTGGATATAGCCACAGATAATACAGAATCTGTGTGACCACTCATGGTCTTACAGGTACCTGTCTTGACGTCCCATAGTCTCACCGTATTATCATCACTTCCCGATACGATGAACTCTGAATCACTGGATATAGCCACAGCATATACAGAATCTGTGTGACCACTCATGGTCTTATAGGTACCTGTCTTGACGTCCCATAGTCTCACCGTCTTATCATCACTTCCCGATACGATGAACTCTGAATCACTGGATATAGCCACAGATGATAAAGAACTAGTGTGACCACTCATGGTCTTACAGGTACCTGTCTTGACGTCCCATAGTCTCACCGTATTATCTGCACTTCCCGATACGATGAACTCTGAATCACTGGATATAGCCACAGCAGATACATAACTAGTGTGACCACTCATGGTCTTACAGGTACCTGTCTTGACGTCCCATAGTCTCACCGTATTATCATCACTTCCCGATACGATGAACTCTGAATCACTGGATATAGCCACAGCAGATACATAACTAGTGTGACCACTCATGGTCTTACAGGTACCTGTCTTGACGTCCCATAGTCTCACCGTCTTATCATCACTTCCGATACGATGAACTCTGAATCACTGGATATAGCCACAGCATATACATAATCTTTGTGACCACTCATGGTCTTACAGGTACCTGTCTTGACGTCCCATAGTCTCACCGTATTATCATAACTTCCCGATACGATGAACTCTGAATCACTGGATATAGCCACAGATAATACAGAATCTGTGTGACCACTCATGGTCTTACAGGTACCTGTCTTGACGTCCCATAGTCTCACCGTATTATCTTAACTTCCCGATACGATGAACTCTGAATCACTGGATATAGCCACAGCAGATACATAACTAGTGTGACCACTCATGGTCTTACAGGTACCTGTCTTGACGTCCCATAGTCTCACCGTATTATCATCACTTCCCGATACGATGAACTCTGAATCACTGGATATAGCCACAGATAATACAGAATCTGTGTGACCACTCATGGTCTTACAGGTACCTGTCTTGACGTCCCATAGTCTCACCGTATTATCATAACTTCCCGATACGATGAACTCTGAATCACTGGATATAGCCACAGATAATACAGAATCTGTGTGACCACTCATGGTCTTACAGGTACCTGTCTTGACGTCCCATAGTCTCACCGTATTATCTGCACTTCCCGATACGATGAACTCTGAATCACTGGATATAGCCACAGATGATAAAGAACTAGTGTGACCACTCATGGTCTTACAGGTACCTGTCTTGACGTCCCATAGTCTCACCGTATTATCTGCACTTCCCGATACGATGAACTCTGAATCACTGGATATAGCCACAGCATATACATAACTAGTGTGACCACTCATGGTCTTACAGGTACCTGTCTTGACGTCCCATAGTCTCACCGTCTTATCATCACTTCCCGATACGATGAACTCTGAATCACTGGATATAGCCACAGATAATACAGAATCTGTGTGATCACTCATGGTCTTACAGGTACCTGTCTTGACGTCCCATAGTCTCACCGTCTTATCATCACTTCCCGATACGATGAACTCTGAATCACTGGATATAGCCACAGATAATACAGAATCTGTGTGATCACTCATGGTCTTACAGGTACCTGTCTTGACGTCCCATAGTCTCACCGTATTATCATCACTTCCCGATACGATGAACTCTGAATCACTGGATATAGCCACAGATAATACAGAATCTGTGTGACCACTCATGGTCTTACAGGTACCTGTCTTGACGTCCCATAGTCTCACCGTATTATCTTAACTTCCCGATACGATGAACTCTGAATCACTGGATATAGCCACAGCAGATACATAACTAGTGTGACCACTCATGGTCTTACAGGTACCTGTCTTGACGTCCCATAGTCTCACCGTATTATCATCACTTCCCGATACGATGAACTCTGAATCACTGGATATAGCCACAGCATATACATAATCTTTGTGACCACTCATGGTCTTACAGGTACCTGTCTTGACGTCCCATAGTCTCACCGTCTTAACTCTACTTCCCGATACGATGAACTCTGAATCACTGGATATAGCCACAGCATATACAGAATCTGTGTGACCACTCATGGTCTTACAGGTACCTGTCTTGACGTCCCATAGTCTCACCGTATTATCATAACTTCCCGATACGATGAACTCTGAATCACTGGATATAGCCACAGATAATACAGAATCTGTGTGACCACTCATGGTCTTACAGGTACCTGTCTTGACGTCCCATAGTCTCACCGTATTATCTGCACTTCCCGATACGATGAACTCTGAATCACTGGATATAGCCACAGCATATACATAACTAGTGTGACCACTCATGGTCTTACAGGTACCTGTCTTGACGTCCCATAGTCTCACCGTATTATCTGCACTTCCCGATACGATGAACTCTGAATCACTGGATATAGCCACAGCATATACAGAATCTGTGTGACCACTCATGGTCTTACAGGTACCTGTCTTGACGTCCCATAGTCTCACCGTATTATCATCACTTCCCGATACGATGAACTCTGAATCACTGGATATAGCCACAGCATATACATAATCTTTGTGACCACTCATGGTCTTACAGGTACCTGTCTTGACGTCCCATAGTCTCACCGTATTATCATCACTTCCCGATACGATGAACTCTGAATCACTGGATATAGCCACAGCATATACATAATCTTTGTGACCACTCATGGTCTTACAGGTACCTGTCTTGACGTCCCATAGTCTCACCGTATTATCATCACTTCCCGATACGATGAACTCTGAATCACTGGATATAGCCACAGATAATACAGAATCTGTGTGACCACTCATGGTCTTACAGGTACCTGTCTTGACGTCCCATAGTCTCACCGTATTATCATCACTTCCCGATACGATGAACTCTGAATCACTGGATATAGCCACAGCATATACAGAATCTGTGTGACCACTCATGGTCTTACAGGTACCTGTCTTGACGTCCCATAGTCTCACCGTATTATCATCACTTCCCGATACGATGAACTCTGAATCACTGGATATAGCCACAGATAATACAGAATCTGTGTGACCACTCATGGTCTTATAGGTACCTGTCTTGACGTCCCATAGTCTCACCGTATTATCTTAACTTCCCGATACGATGAACTCTGAATCACTGGATATAGCCACAGATAATACAGAATCTGTGTGACCACTCATGGTCTTACAGGTACCTGTCTTGACGTCCCCATAGTCTCACCGTATTATCTTAACTTCCCGATACGATGAACTCTGAATCACTGGATATAGCCACAGCAGATACATAACTAGTGTGACCACTCATGGTCTTACAGGTAC